>JAHWFP010244036.1:0-11569 GCA_023313725.1 Lithobius niger
ACATCATATAACTTTTAGTAATTTTTCGTAGAAAAACGACAATTTGAGGGTGGGTGTTAACTCCACTATTTCATGATTTTGACTTTACAGCATTTTAGGGGGTGGGCTTTAGCTTCAACGGGGCTTTTAATACACGACTTACGGTATCTGCTGTGAATTCTGCAGTAATTTTATCACGAAGATCTTCCAGAAAAAATTAAGTTAGTTTGGTGCACATACTTGATAAATAAACTAAATGATCTTGTATTTCAATATCTAAGACAATTTATGAAACCAGAACTTCTGGCCAGTGTCACAGGCAGTGATCGCCTGGCAATACATAATGTAAGCAAAGATTAGGTTATGCTATCAAATGGTCCTAACCAAAAAGTATAAATTGGTTCTGAAACAGAAAAGCCACTACTTTCAAAAACTTGGAGCGTCTTGGACCATTTGAGTGCATATAATGTACGAATGCGTGCAACTTCTTCACGATAGCGTACAAGCTGGCAATAATATTACCTTTAAAGACTCCAGATTTAAAGAACCTTCATTGCCTTGATGGGTCGCAAAGAAGGAAAAATTTCTGCAACAAGCACTTCAGCGGATACTTAAATGATGGGGCATCACTTGTCACTTGAAACAGACAATGTAATAGATGAATGGAAATGTCATCCAGTTGATTCTGATGTTTCTGATAACTTATAAAAGTGTTGAAAAACATAGTAAAATTAAACTCCATAGAATTGACCAAGAATTGAGCAAGAAGTAACCTCACTCAGCGAAAGTTGTGAAATGCGGTCTCACTTCAGCTCATGGAAACGCTGATGTTGAGTGAGGAATCTCGCTCAAAAATGTACCGCTTACATCAGGGTGCATATCGTTACACAAAAACTCCGTCAGACTGAGAACTCTAAAAGATTATGTCTTAAAGAAAGATGTGGCTGAAAAAATGCAGTGCTCCAAGCTATAATTCCTATTATTGTTGCTCCCTTCGTCCTACTTTTTTCTGGAAAAGTCATACTTTTTTTTTGGAAAGTTCACTGGAAGGCCTGTGTCTCGATTCAAGCAACCTGTCATCTGTCTTTTATCGCTCCGGGACTCCGCATTTGTGACCGCAATTTCCATGCCCGTCTCGACCGCTAGTCGCCGACAGCGATTTGGACATTGATTCAGTTTCAGCAGCTGCTGAGCGATACCCCCTTTCTTCCGCAATTTCGGTCCTTTCAACTGTCGCTCCAGAGGATTCATTTTACGACTGGGCATCGGACCATGACCTCGATTCACGACACACTCATCATGCGAGAAGCTGTCGTCTAAAGTAAAAAGTCTTGGGACCCAGAGTCTTTCGTTTTCTCATAAATTAAGTATTTAAGAAAGCCCGCTTTGCCATCTTTCATGCCATGAATTGGTTCACCAAGGGTCTCTTTAACTCAACGCTTTTCCTTCGCGATGTTGCCCTGGACTCCGCTCCAAATCTCAACGATTCTATGCAACATGTACCCTATAACCAGCCTATCCACGAATCTGACACACACTTTCAAGGTCTTATTCCTAAACGTGTACCACATTTGGAAGTGTTCTGAAAGCCTAAAGACACTTAATCGAAGCGACAGTTTCAAGTCCTCCTCCAGGAATACCAGGCCCTTTCGGCAGGGCAGTAGAGATGGTTGGCCTTGTCCAAGAAATGATTCCAACAATATTGATGATTCCAGTCAGTCACCTTTGGCAACCAGCCCTTTTGAGAGGCCGATCATCTAATCGGGGAAAAGGGTGACCTGTCCACCGTAGCTGACCACTGCAGTCGCTACTCCTTCCCAGGTACTCGACGAAAGCCTCCCAATAAATTCCTTGACACCCAGCATCTTTCAGTTCTTTCTTTTGGCGGTTGTCCTAGCTTCTTCCTTGCTGCTTGGCGGAAATTGACGCCCCATCCACAGGTTCTGGCTATCATTCATCGCGGCTTTCGTTCAACTTTCACTTCAAAGCCAGCGCTCGTCATTCCTCCACCTTGGGACTTTGCACCTCTGGTTTCCTATTGTTTGTCGTCCAAGATAGACATTCTTCTCTTGAAAGGTGCAATAAAAGAATGTCAGAATCTCTTCAGCCGGGCTTCTACAGCTCAATCTTCCTCTGTCCGAAGAAAAAGTGGGAGGGAAGGGACAGGCTCATCTTTAACCTGAAACCCCTCAATCAGAAGATAAAAGAATTCCCACTTCAAAATGGAAACAGTAGACACCATTCAACAGTCTCAGAAGCCAGGTGCGTGGACAATCTCCATTGACCTCAAAGATGCTTATCTTCATGTCCCGCTTCACGACTCTGTTCACCATCTCTTTCATTTTCTTTACAACAACAAGGTTTACGAATACCAGCGTCTACCTTTTGGCCTCAACACAGCCCCTCTAACTTTCATGCTTCTGCTTCGGCCAGTATTAGCTGCTCTCCATTGACGCCAGATCTCCGCAAACGCATTCCTAGACGATTGGCTTATGCAGAACCAGGACCTTACCATACTTTTTCAACACCGCGATTTCACTACGTCCCTCCTTGCTCAGTTAGGGTTTGGTGTCAACCTCCCCAAGTCTCGCCTGGTTCTGGCCCACTCTTTTGTTTTTGTGGGTGTCGTTTTCGATCTGACGACAGCGACAATTATGCCAACACCAGACATGATCGCGGATCTTCTTGCAACAACACGCACTTTCCGACAGTCCTCCCACCATATGCTGTGAGAACTCGCTTCACTCGTAAGCAAACTCAATTCCCTGGCAAATCTAGTTCCTTACGTGCGTTGGGTGATTTGACCGTTCATCAGTTTCGATTCGACGCTCGGGGAAAGTCTTCACGTCAGGACGCCGCCTGTCGCCCCACGGACGTAGCCTTTCATTTTGACACTCCTGTAAGTTTTCAGATACTGCAGTGCTGCTGTACTGATTAGTCCACGTGAAACCTTACTGCTGTAGTCAAACATTTTTACCATTTTTACTTTTCCACACGATATATCATATAATGATTGGTGCATTCTATTTGGCTAAATGACATCGCTGAAAAAAAAAAAACGGTCTTAGTGTGCTTAGCACAGCTCTACCGTAATTCAGGGTTTGTTGAGTCCTTGAAAAAATGGAAATGTCCTGGAAGGTTATAATGAAATTCCATGCCTGGAAATGTGTTTTAAACTCTTGAAAAATGATATATGAAGCCTATCAGCGGGAAAGGATATGGCTTTTAAGTAAAAATTCTTAAAATTTGTGAAACAAGGAAACCCATGTAAAGTCTGCAAAATTTATTGGAATAAAAAACCAAGAGCGGCACAAAGGAGTATGTAATATGCATGATAAATTTACCAAGCATGTTTAGTTCAAGCATGCAGCAACTCGCGTGCTATAGCGTTGAAACGGCCTTGCAGCGCCGATGGATAAAGCTTCTTCAAGCCAAGGCGACTGTGAAGAAATCGAGTGTCTCGCCTCCTGGCTCATTGTCAGCTTCGGTGCATGCCAAAAAGGGGATGACTCCGCTAGTTATAAGTACGAAGATTAGATATCAATAAATGGTTTAACGCTACAAAGGGTGCTGACTGCAGTTTCCTTTGTCTTCAACAACCTGATATAACAAACTGTAATAATAAAAAACAATGTACGGTATCAAAATGATTGCATGTACCAAAGGTGGAATGCCGTGTGCTGCAGGTTGAGTTTTTGACATGTAGGCGGTCCTGTAACCAGGGACGTAGAGGTTAGGTTAGGTTATGCTGTAACATAAGAATTTTTTTTGCCCCTGGCACATGGTTGCTGCCTTTATAGACAAGTCTGGCCGAAACAGATCTACTTCACCTCAAACGAAAAAATGGTAGAATCACACCGTTCGCACAAACAGTGTCTCCTTTGCTGAATAGTGTTCTCATTCGAACAAGAACTTGGCTGCCAAGCTATCACTCAGTCAAAGCTAATCATCACTACCCCCCCAACCCCCCTGCAGAGTACTATAAAATCATCACCCTAAACCAAACCGAACCGAAACCCCAAACCGAAAAGATATAAAATTTAATAAAAGGAAGTACCTTTAAGTTCAAAATTTAGTTCATCTAAAAATAAAGAAACTGCTAGTGAAATGATCTAATCTTTAATAATAAACGGAGGTACATTAGGGAGTGATTTAAAAATTGTATCAAGTTTTCTTTTTTCTTTTTTAGTTTGATTTTTGTGATGGCACGAAGTACAAATTACTAGTTTGTGTCAACAAAAACAAAGTCATGTCTAACCTAAACTTAGAAAACAAATACAAACTGGTTATATTACATTTATCGCAAAAAAATAAAAAGGTTGAGCTTCATGCACTGTGTTCCCAATTCGCCGAACCCCGTTTCACCGAATCAACAAATTCTTTAAAAATTTGTATTCGAGAAGTTAAAGATGCATTCCTAGTTGGGAGGAATTTTGGATTAGATGCGTTTTCTTATGTTTTTTTGTTTAGCTGCAGTGAATGCGGCAGCACAAGAAAGGCACGTCATTTTGGAAGAAAATATTCGGCGAAACGGGATTACAAGGCAAATGGTAGTCAAGTTAATTATGAGAAAGAAAACAATATTAAAGAAGTTGTGAATTCGATAAGACCGGTAATTCTTTGTTATTTTGCCAATTAAACGGTTTACGGTGCATTCGGGTTCAAAAACCTAGCAGTTACTGTTGGTAAATTAGAAATAAGCCATCAGCGAAAATTATACACTAGAAATAACGCAGTACAGTAAGCCACCTTTATGCACTTAGGTTTCATTCCAGTGATTTGCCCCGAACTGGCACTCCAGTCCATCACCAGATCCCTGCTATACCACTTTTATCGGTTGTCAACTGGTATAAGGATGACTTACTATTTAATTATTGCCGACATCATTAATTTAATCCATTTTCTTCCTCTGCTTCAAGTTTCAACAGGTTCTGCCGATTTTTCTTGTTCTTTTCCCTAGTTTTGGCCACTGTAAATGAGTTTTTAGGTGCTCCAGCAAGCTTCAGCCTTACTTTGTTGGCGCTGGTGCGTCTCCTCATGCGTGTATTTTTCGGTAATCGTCATCAAACGTTTCTTCCTACATTTTAAACACTAATTTGTTTTGTTTTCTCTTTCGGATCTCTTGGTTTACAGCATATCCATTCGAACACACTGACTGAATGACCCTTGCTTGGGGTGTAGTCACTGGAATAGGGGAAGTGCCGAATGCGTTTGAGGGTGTGGAGGGAGAGGAAATGGGTAAAATAATTTCCTCGTAGGTGGGTTAGACACCCATTAAATGTCAGAAATAATGCTGCCTAAACAAATTTGGTGTACCGTCCTTTTCCCCACGCATGACTGTTGTATTGAAAACAAGCACGTGTCATACCGTAACGTAGTTTTTTGGGGAAAAAAGTTTTCAGAAACACATTTTTGCCGACGAGTCTCAAAATTACCGACTTTTCGTGTAACTTGCCAACATTGGAGGGGGGGGTCTTCCCCTCCATAACCCAACGTGCCGACACCCCTGGATGTCATTCACACAGCCATCAACTCCCTCTGCGATAAACTCTTTTTCGAATCTAGCCGTGAGGAAGCCGACAGCCTTCATGATCTCGTCAACCAACTTTTCAAGAAAGCTTGCTTCCTTTGCATCGTTCTACTCAATGAATTGGCTCACCAAAGCACTTTTCAATTCAACTCTACTTCTCTGCGAAGTTGCCTTGAACTCCATTTCGAATCTCGATAATTCAACACATCATATTTTCTGCAACCAACCCCTGCATGAATTTGACACGGCCTCGTACCCAAGCTTGCTCCCCACCTCGACGTCACTCGGAAACCGAAAGAAGCGAAGCCAAAACCAAATGGGAAACCTTTTTTCAAGAATCAAAATCACGGATATCACAATTCCAACCACAGGGACGACGGCATAAAGTTCAACAATTACCATCATTCAAACACTTACCGCGAAGAGCCCAAATATTACTCCGAAAACTGGCAGCAAATCTTCCAATCGTGGCAGAGGAGGTAAATCTCACCGCAGCTCCATCCCAGACTGCCGCAGCCAGTACTCCTTTCCGGGATCAAGGAGTAAGGCCCGAAACAACCAATGACGCCAGACACCCATCATCCTTTCCAATCCGGAATCGTCTTGGCCACTTTCTACCAGCATGGAATAATCTTACGTCAGATCCCTTCGTCCTATCCGCCATATTTCGAGGCTTTCGTCCATCTTTCAGCTGCAAACCAAGACTTGTCACTCTTCCACCCTGGAAATTATTCGCACCCGCAACGTCACTTCACTTTTCCGCAGGAGTTCATGTCATGTTCTCGAAGTATGCGATTCGAATATGCCCAAAGCCTCTTTGCCCCGGATTTTACAGCGCCATCTTTCTTCGACCAAAAAATCCGGTGGCGAAAGGTTGATTTTCAATTTAAAACCCCTCAACAATTTCATGACGAATTGCCACTTCAAAATGGAAACCTACGATTCCATTCGCCAAATTCTAAAACCAGGAGAATGGACAGTCTCAATAGATCTTGAAGACGCCTACCTTCATGTCCCACTTCACGCTTCAGTACATCACCTCTTCCGCTTCATGTACAACGGCGTAGTTTACTAATTCCAATGCCTGCCCTTCGCTCTCAATGCTGGACCAAGAATTTTCACCGACGTTCAAAAACCCGTACTAGCTCACATCCACTAAAACCAAATACAAGAATGCTCTTACTTGGAAGACTGGCTAGTCTTCAACTTCAATCAAATCTTCCTCAACTGAGACTTCACCACGGCTCTCCTCATGAGTCATGGATTTGGCACAAACCTCAGAGAAATCAAGGATAACATAAGCAGGAGACTTCATCTTTCTGGGAGCCTCATCAACCTCGCATCTGCAACTGTTATGTCTTCACCAGAAAGAATTGAAGACATTACAAGCTGTCGTTCTTTTCGTCAAAGCTCACAACACAATTTAACGGAACTTGACTCTCTAATCGGAAAACTGGACTCTGTGGCAAATCTTGTTCCCTACAGCAGATGGATGACCATACTGTAGCGGCCTCAGCCACACCTTTCATTTTCGGAAAGAGAAAGGCCCTGTGATGTCTCGTGCTCGTGTCGCGTGTAAAAGAACCTAGGACTTTCCGAAAGGATTTACCTAGCAAAATTGTCTCTCTCTCCTTCTGGCACTTTAGTTCAAACGTATAGAAATGTTGCAAACTCTTTTATTTTCCTGCTTTTTCCCCCACTGCCACGTACAAGACAGTTTCGATCCATTCACTCACGTACGTAAGTGTTACAAAAGCTATATACTTGGAGGATCCCCCCAAATAAGGAAAGGGTACGTCCTTTTAAGTTCTTGTAAACCTTATTGCTGTCCTCAAAACCTGCAACCATCAAAACAAAATGTTTCAAATGTTCTTTACAGTTTTTACATTTAAATCCAATGGGTCAGCTATTGATTAGTGACTGTTACTTGGCTTAAAAGCATCACTGAAAAATGGTAAAAAAAAGCAAAAAAACTAATCGTCATGTATCATCAATAGGTTGATGATGATTAATTTTTTTAATACGGAATATATGACGTGTGTATGACTATCAGTACCTTCCTAAAGCACCGAACAGAACACACCACTGTTAGAGACAGTTTGGCTCCAAACTTGACGTCGCGCGTGCGCAGTGATGTTGCGTCAGCCGTTCAGTACCTTCCTAAACTACAATATAGCTCAACAAGCTCAGCAGAGTATTCGATACGTCATACCTTCACCGCGACCAGACCTGGCTAATAGATTTGACCAGGATTGGCTAATACATGTGACCAGGCGAGAGCAATGCCAATTGCGAACCATCTCTGGAAGGTGGTTTTGCTGGGGTGGATGTTTCAGCATGCGCGACATGACAGTTTTGACGAAACAAATTCATCGCTGACGATGTTGACGTCAATCAGGCCGCATCAACACAGATAGTAGCAGGGAATGAGCCAAACTGTCACCACCAGTGGTGCGTTTGGTTCGCTCTGTTTGATTGTTTAGGAAAGTACCGAAAGTGTGCATCCAGGAGCTTATAAATGCACACACGTCGATAAGATGTAGAAGTGTCCATGCTGTAACTATTGTTCGTCCCTTGTCACAAGGTCGTCTGGGGAGAAGCTGTGGGTTTCATTTCCCGGCTCCAGGCCATTTGATTCAATGTCGCCAGAATCTTAATTTAGAAAATAACGCTGAAAGGCATCAGTTTTCCACCACGCATGTGAGCTGGCATTGAGTCAGGAGGTAAGACATACGATATTTACCCCAGCTGGCCTTGTCTTGAAAAAGCCATTTCCTTCCCCACTTGGCGTTTGTGGAACGCCGTTGCACGTGCAATTGCTGCATACTGCATTAATCATGTCACGATTGGTATTTTTGCATCTGTCTGTTGGTTAAACCTATACAGCTTATTTGTACCGTGGGTTATTCCAGAAAATAGTTACAACTATTCGTTGGACATTTGACCACATGGAGTCGCGACCCAGGAGAGAGACGGAACATACGGTAATATCATGGACACACCTAGAGCCAGTCACTCTGCTGTATTTGATTCTCGTTAATTCCAAGCTATATGTTTTTAATTTAACCAGTGTAAGAAGTATATTACTCAGTAATCTAAACTATGAAACAAAGGTGTTTTATATTATTTCTATGTGTCACACACAATAAAATTGAATACACAAATCCTCACGCGATTTCTTTTAACTTTCCCACAGCCTGGGGCACCGCGGGGTTTTGCTATCACCAAAGCTAATTTTAATAAATACTTGATTAAATCTAAACTTCTTCGTAGTTACCAAAGTAGTTTCAAACATAAGTTGCCCTGAAATAATTGGGCCCAAAACAGAATCAGGAATGGATTTAGCACGCAGTGGTGTTGATCCCAATTTGAAGTGTTGGCCCGTTACGCGTGGGGGCTGACACATCAAATTGATGCAATGTGGTGCAAGATACACCTGAATTTAGTCCCATCCCCGTAAGGTGGGTATTTCCATAAACTGCTGATACCTAAAGCGTAAACATTCGTGGAAATGAAGGCCATACTCTCAGATAGTCTTTCCCAACAGGCTATTCCTTCCTTCTCCACAGAGGACTAACTACGGTACAACAACAGTACGGTACCATCCCACACCTGCTGCAAGAGGAGTGCCCTCTCCGCACTCCCTCTAACTGATATAGTGCTCATATCCTTGCTTAATTGCATGAAAGTTGGGAGGCCTTTTTCAGCTCAGCACTACATCTGGACGCAGACTCGAATGAGGAGCTCAAAAGAAAAAAAAATCCTCATAACAAATTGTCTAAAACTTTAACTACCACACTGATTTCCCGTGACTCGTGTCTGTTGTGGGATTCGATCTGGCATGCTAACCACTGGGTTCTGCTTGTCCGATATGCTCGGGATCTCCGGGGACACGCACACAGCTTGGGTGCACGTTTTTCGATTGTCATGTGAGCTCATGACTGCTCATGAGCTCATGATTGTCATGTGTGCAACACGGCAGTTAAAGGGTTAGGAACAGGCAACAGCAAGCAACCACGATCGTGGCTGACCGCCATCTCTGACCTTGAATTTATTCTTTTGGAAACTAACAAATTAGAGTAGGCTACCATAGAAACTGAAGTGCATTAAACTAAGATGTAACATACGGGGAGGACAAAATTAAAAGCTCCTGGGGCCAAGAAAGCAAATCAGACTGCAGACACTACAACTCGTCTGTGTTACTCAATTACAAAAAAAAGGGGGAAAATTCAGGATAAGACAACCAATGGAGTGGTAGGGACAAGCCATTGCTGTACTCTAATTTAACCTTAAACGAGTAACTGTTTCGAGAGAGGGGAATTATTATTTTTTTTTTTGGGGGGGGGGGTCTGAACATATTGTTTAAGTAAGTCTCCAGGAGGAAGAGAGAAGGTTGAAGAAATACAAATTGTGAGGTGGGCTCTTCCAGCATTCAGGGATTCAGGAATCAAATTTGCAGGAACTGGAAGTGGTCACCTACCTACTCAAATCTAACTAGTGAAGCAGGGAACTGAATATGTTTTGTCTCGGTACGAAAGAACACAACTATGAAACCACAACTACGGAAACAAAATTTACGGGGCTAAGGTTGGGGGACGGTTGGGAGTACGGTGTAAGGAGTTGAGGATTATGCAAAAGAAATGCATTGTGATGGAACAAATGAAAAAGAAAGGGACAGATTTACAAACCACAATGATGTTTACCACTTGTTGAGATGCCATGCAGTAGGCTAGTGACCTTTGGTGGTAAGTCGAACCTGTACACGGAAAAGGTAAAGCATAATAAAATATTGAACAGAAATCATGTAGTTTTGGAATTAGAATTGTTTCTCAAAACGAACTCTTGAATGTGAATCAAATCATTCATCTTAGCATTCAATGGAATGGTGAGGATGTTCCTTTGGCGACGGCGGAGCGTGTGAGGGTGACGTCATCCTCATATCTTCCTGTGCTTGCGCAATCGTGCGCCAGTCACTCAATGGCTCTCCCTTTTGCAACCTGGTGCGGGCAAAGCCACCTAGCCCTCCAACACAAAACACCAAAAACCCTGCGCCCCCTCCCTTAACCACTTCCCTTGTGACTCCACCAACCCTACAGCAGCCTCTTTCCCACCTTGACTCCTGCCCCCTATTCCCTTCAAAACCCAGAAGCCACCTGATGGCTTCCTCCCCCTCTCCCTCCCCAATTCTCCCTATCCCCGAGGTCCTCCAACCCCCAACAACCAACCAAAACATGCTCCACCGTTTCCTCATCCTCTCCCCTCGCTTTCCACTACATCGCCTGATTATCCAAAGCTTCAGCCTAGTCCTAAACAGCAGCGCACTTCCCAATTCCCCCTCATACCTGATCTCCCACCTTAATCGATATCTCACGATACCTCTCTGTCAACGATTTTCGTCTCATATCTTTCTTCCACCTTTCCACTTCGACATCCTTAAAACCCCTCCTTCAACCCACTGCTTTCCCAATCCCCTCCTCCAACCACATTCACAAACTTCCAAGCCAATCTCCTCGTCCAATTCACGTACCTCCGTTTCACAAACTCCTACTCCCTCCTCACAATCTTCTCCTCCTCCAGCCCACGCACCCTACTATCAAACCCAATCTTTGCCGTCACCTCTCTGGCTTCAAAGGACGACCACCCCTTTTCCCCATTCACCACCAGCTCTCCTGCCGTGAATCTGTTAGCCCCCAAAGCCCACCTTCCCAGCTCCTCCTGAAACCTCTCAAGCTGCTTCCACTCATTCCCACCATACAGCAAACCCCCTCCTGTAAACATCACCCCAGCACCACCACCCCCTTCCAAAAAATCCTCGGAATCTCACCTATTATAACCCCACATCGCCACCTTCTTAATCATCCCATTAACCCTTCCCACTTTTCCTGTCACCTTCCTCCTCATCAACTCCAGTTAGTACGGTTTAGCACAGCGTCTCACCCCCTGATAATTGTACGCCCTTTACCCTTTTGATCCACTTCTTCCCCCAACTAGAGTCTCTCCTCCTCCCCTTCCCCAAAAACCACAAATCCCGATTTCTCCCCACTAAACTTGACCTTCATC
>JAHWFP010244037.1:11024-22018 GCA_023313725.1 Lithobius niger
TAGCCGGTTCGAATCCGGGTCATGCCACTCCGACGAAACGTAAGTGCATAAAGGTGGCTTACTGAACTACGTTATTTCTAGTGTATGTTTTTCGCTGTTGGCTTGTTTCCGATTTTCCATTTTATTTAGATTCCTTGGCCACTACATTATCGACCGTTGCTTATACTGTTGTCAGCTCTACATGCACATCAATGCCAGCTGTGCGATAATGCTCCCAGTCTTCTATGAAGTTTTTGTATGTTTCCTCAATAACAGGTGTGTTGGAATTGGAAGTACCACAACATGTGTTGTGGATTATGCACAGTATGTTGGAATTATGCACAGTCGTTAGTCCATGGCGTTAATACTGTAAAGGAAGAAAGCATTTGTTTAATTAACTAAGTAATTAATGATTAATTAAGTAAGAGCCACGTAGAAAAATATAGTCTTCTTCTTGAGTCATATGTGTGACCAATAGTCCAATATAACATAGTTTCATGTTTGGGATTTGAAGTGTTCAAAACGGGGGTGTATTGAAGCTTAACGCACGTCGAGAGCTGGGGGGGGGGGTTTAAAGTGGGTGGTTAATACTTTTCAAACGACTTAAATTGCATTCAAGTATCTATATTTGGCAAAAATTGTACAGGATCGAACATAAATAGTACGTGAAAGGCAAACTTAAGCAGCTGTAGTAAACACATACTGTGTTACGTTTTAATCAGTAAAGTTTGATCTAATAAAGATACATGAATGTGGTTTAGAGCTTTCGAAAGGTATTAATCGCATCTTTCCAACGCTTGAATCCTCATTCGTTTATCTGTATTAGGTCAAACGTTGTAGACTCGAATGTAGTACGATGTATGCTTATCACACTGCCCGCAAAAGGTATATAATAGTTTTATTACGATTTTTATCCATAACCGTTGCCTCCACGAAAAAGTTGATGAGAATATGTTTTGTGCAGAATATTGTTCAGAACAATTTTGCAATTCTAAGTTTTTTAATAGGAGTTACTGTTCTTCAGATAAATAAAAAAACTGTTTTCTGGCCGCCATTTTCCAAGATGGCGGCTAGTATGGCGGCCTGCCCAGTTGGCCCCCTTCTAGTATTAAATAACACTACCTGACTAACAAATTTCAAAAGGGGGCCAAACTTTTACATTCCATGTAACTCCTGGCGTGGGAGTCACACGTACTAAGAGTGCAAAGATGAGGGACAATTTCGGGCGTAGTGTCCTTCTCCTCCAGATGAATAACACTTTAAGCTCTTCTTGAGAGAGGATTGCGGTCTACTTGGACTTTTTGCGTTTTGTCTTCCTCTACCCCGTCCTCTTCCTCCTCTGGAAAAAGATCTTCGTTGCGGGGACGCAATAGCTGAAGAGTATACATCCACATCTTCAGTTACTGTCCCGTGCATTGTTGGGTTTCGCCTTTCATGTTTGTGTAACAGATGTTCTTTTATCCCTTTGGGTATGAATACAGCATCATCTAGGGCAAAAAGGCGTTGAACCACTGAATCCCAACCCGATGGTAAACCGAATATCATCTGATAAGCCTCTTCCTCTTCGGGGACATCTTTCCCACCATCTGCTAAATCAGAAACGGATTTCTGTATACGAGATAAGTACTTTGCCATGGATTCGCCTTGTTCCATTTTTAGTAACACAAACTCCTTCCGTAAATGTCCTATACGAGCACGTGATTTGTGCTCGGAAACCGCAAATAAGGAATCCCACGCTTCGCTTGCAGTCGTACATGTTCGCATCAGAACCTTTTGATCACTTTCCAAATCTAAAGCGATGGTTGCTAAAGCATGTGACTTCTAAATTCGTATGCCCATGTAGTGCCTGGGTTCGCCTCTTCTTCCTGAGCAGTAGGTGTGACCTCGGGTTTAGACTTATTCACGAAACCAAAAAGGCCACTTTCCGAAAGAAACATCCGCATATCTAATTTCCATGAGCGGTCATTTCTATCATTTAGTTTTGGAAAACGTAATGTTAACCCACTACTTGCATCACTAGAGTTAAACATTGTGGCACTTTATGTGTTTCCCAAAATATAAACACTGATGTGTGTGAACGTACACTGCATTCAACAAATCGTAAAGCTTGGCTTGGATTCCAGCAAATGATTTCACAAAAACATCCCTAAATGTTCTCCTAAATGTTCGTGAAAAAACACACCTTTAAAAGCAAAGGAGTATATGTGCATAACCAAATAATGCACATTTAAAGGTTGTTTCTCTCTTGCTCAGTACGTGCCCTTACAGAAATACAGTATTACGATATAGTATGCAATTGAACGGTTTCTCTCCAGTTCACACTTGTAGTAACACTATGATGTACCATGTCCTAAACCAGTAATATGGTTTCTCCCCATATATCTTTGGTAGTACATACATTTATGCCTATCACATATTCAGCAGTTAACTGGTTTTCTTTACTGTGTCTACCTGCATAAGTACGTGCTACCCTATTGACCATCCCTTTTAGTACACACTTGAGTGGGCTTTCTCTAATTCCCTAACTGTCCAACAAGGGCATTATATGTACATTTGTTTGCTTCCTTAATAAACACAATGGCCCTTCCACATTCTTTACAGTTAAGTGTATTTTCTTTTCTAAATGTCAATAGGTAGTACAGTCTAACACAATCACACCTTCCCAGAATTATCACATTTAAATGGTTTATCTCCAATACCTATTACTATAGGGTGGTATAAGGCCATGCATAT
Organism: Lithobius niger; assembly: GCA_023313725.1. NCBI lineage: Eukaryota > Metazoa > Arthropoda > Chilopoda > Lithobiomorpha > Lithobiidae > Lithobius > Lithobius niger. The sequence continues at coordinate 13,737 of JAHWFP010244037.1, forward strand.
TCCCATACAATTTTATAGGGCTCCACCGGACTCTTCACAGCAGGTGGTTTCTGTCTGGGTACGCTATCTGAATTCCACGCAAACCTTCTAGGATGTCAAAAACCAGAACCACTCCTACCTTAAGCAAGGCCTAAGCTCTGGCATGTCATCATACTTGGTTCCTAATTTGAATATGCAAGTCCGGCTCCTTACTGAATCCATGCAATGAGTCCACCATCTTGTCAAAAATTCAACACCATAAATACTTCTTGATATCAGCTGGATTATTCTATGACTCAGCAATGTCTGGGCCTATAACCCTGAAGAAATAAACTCCTTGATTGGATTAAACAAAGGAGAAATATTATCATTAATGTCATAAACAAAGCAATCTACAGAACCCAGCCTTAGGACTTCCTTGGTACTTCAGCTTTATGGAGTTAATTTAAGCCTAATGCAGTTAGGCCTAATGACTTCATCAATAATGGGGACTATCTTTAGCTTAGATTTAACCAGGTTTATTATCACTGGAATTAATCTTCATGGCATGCATAAATTGAACAAAAGGTTCCTACTTACTGTTTGTAAGATAACAAATGCTTCATGCATTTAGAATAAAATAGAGAACACAAAAGCAAAAGCACAAACCAAATACAACATTCTTGGTTGGAAGTCATGGAGACAAAAGAGATTCCACTCAGACAGGAAGTGGTATCTTCCCTTTACAAAAATATGGCAAGGCCAACTGAGCTATGAGCTCACTAACACTAAGGCAAAGGCCCACCGAGCTAACAGCTCACTAGCAAGGTGACTTCTGCAAAACTTGGTATTTTGTGATACCAACAACAAGTGTCGCCACCAGTCCAAACTACTCGACCAGCCTATAACGTCGGGACCACAGTGCTCACCAGCCAAGTCTTCCGCCGCCAGTCCAGTGGCTCCACTCCAGATCAGGATTGCAGATCCAAGCCCGAAGGCGAGGACCCACAACTCATCACCGAAGTATCGCTTCTAGTCCAACGGCTGCAACCAGCTTTGAGCAAAGGACCCACGCGCCGTCCACATCAACGTACCAACCAATGCCGAGTTATGTCGTGCTCTCATCCCTCCTGGGCGGGATAATGAAGCACTGTTGGGTCTCACGGTTTTGCGCCATTCAGGTTTAGTCACGAGAACTTATTCCTACGACTCGCACGACATTGCCACTTGGCCGATAGCGTCACCGATGCACAGTACAAGACCAACACCAGCAAATAACAACTCAACATCAAAGTCACAGAGACACCAAAGGGAATCGGGAGTTTCTTTCTTGCAACAAGCACCGTATACTACCTGTAACCGACCCACCGTATATCCAGTGCGCCGGAGAGATTCCAAAGAATCATGAGACGATAAAAGACCTGATGGAGTAACTTGATTGGCAGGCCCTGGGCTGGCTTCACTCGCACACTACAAGCTCGGTATACTACCTATAACCTACCCGCCACATAGCCAGTGCGCCCAACAGATTCCAAAGAATCACGGGACGATCAAAGTCCTGACAGAGTAACATGAATGGCAGGCCACGGGCTCGCAGTCTTTCACACCCGATTCTCGCACTCGATATCAATGTTCCCCAGACACAGAACGGCTAAGGCACTCCTAATCCAAGACACAGAGGCACGCGGCAACGAGCCAGAATCGTTTTCTTACTCAAAGACTCCGAACACGGCTCAGCATGCTACCCTTAGCAGCCTGCCCGCAGCTCGAAGACCGACGGAGTAAGATTATGGTACGGCTAAGCCGGACCAACCTCTTTCAGCAGCACATCACCAGACTCTTTCGCCCACAACCAACACATCCTGAACTCAGAAATGCCCAGATGCACATGACTCTGGCATATCAGCCAGTAGAGTCACGTTGCTCGTGGCCAAGTGTTTGGTGCCGGTCCAACAGATCAATTCCAGTTCGGAATGGCATACCACTCGCCACCAAAGAATCGCCACTAGTCCAACTGCTCCGACCAGCTCAGGGACCAATACAAATCCAAGACACAGAGGCACGAAGCTATTGAGTTAGGATCATCTACTTACTCAAGCTCGAACACGGCCCAACATGCTACCCTTGCATACCCGTTCATAGCCTGAAGACCAACGGAGCAAGCTTATGGTAGGATCAACCCGCACCAAACTCTTTCAGCAGCACATCACCAGGCGATTTTCACCGACAGCCAATACATCCCGGACTCACAAACGCCCAGCTGTCACTTAATAAGCTCAACCCGGGGTACGGACAAGTGGAACAAGCAAGTTACAATCGTCCGCATACTCCAGCTTGAACACGACTCAACATGCTACCCTTGTGTACCCGTCCATAGCCCGAAGACCGACGGAGGAAGCTTGCGGTAGGCCAAGGCCCTAATGTTCAAGCGCTTTCTGCCAGCGCATCACCATACCCGTTCGCCAACAGACAACACATCCCAGGGAAAAACAAAAAGCAACAACCACTTCGCCCACCACTCAAGTACCTCCAATCCAAGACGAAGACATGCAAAGCAAGTAAGTTAGGCTCGTCCACCTACTCGAGCTCAAACACGGCCCGACATGCTACCCTTGCGTTTCTGTCCATAGCCTGAAGACCAACGGAGCAAGCTTACAGTAGGGCTAAGCCGCTAACATTTCAAGCAGGACTCGCCAGACTCACAGGCCTGTAGCCAACATCTCGAACCAGGTCTGAGCGCAATAGGGGCAGCTCAGAGACAACACACCCTCAACGGGAATGAGTGCTCACCACCAAGTCTTTGCTACTCGGTCCAACGGCTCAACCCAGTTTAGAAAGGCGTCCCAAATTTCACCATGCAAAGCCGCTAGTCCAAACAGCTCCAACCTAGTTTAGAACATCGACCCCAACATCGGAGACTTACACAGCTCATCACCAGTCTCGCAATTTGGTCAAGTTTGACTGTGGAGTGGGTCCGCCGGAAAGACCCTCAATCAAAGCAAACTAGTCCAAACAGCTTGACCACTTCGGAACAGTGTAGCCAAAGGACGTGAATGCTGACCACTCATTTCGCTTACTCGGTCCAACAGCCATCTTAGAAAGGCGTACCAATATCCACCAAAGCCACTAGTCCGAACAGCTTGACAAGCTTAGAATGAAACATCGCACCTAAGGCAAGGGATCCATCCTCACAAGAAGACTGGGGGATTGTCGATAGAACAGCTTACGTTTGCACCAGTCTAGCAACTCGGTCCGAAGGGTCGACTACGTTCAGAATGGGGATCTACCGGCACGAAGGCTAGGGGGATCCGTCGCTCACCACCAAAGCAGCGCCTCCAGTCCAAACTGCCCGACCAGCCTGGAACATCGGGGCCACAGTGCTCATCGGCCAAGTCTTCGTCGCTACTGGTTCAATGGATCAACTCCGCATCAGAATGGCAGATCCAAGCCAGAAGGCGAGGACCCAACGATTCATCATCGAAGTATCTCCACTAGCCCAATGTCTCCAACCAGCTTAAAACAAAGGACCTACATGCCGCACACACCAACAAACCAACCATTGCCGAGTTATGCCATGCTGTCATCCCACCCGGCCGAAGCGGGATGGTGATACACCATCCAGGTTTGATGGATCTCACACCTTACGGTCTTGCGCCACTCAGGTTTAGTCATAAGAACTAATCCCTATGACTGCCATCTGCCCTGGCCGATCGTGTCGCCAATGCACAGTACGAGACCAACACTAGCAAACACAATAACGACTACTCCACATCCTAGTCACAGACAAACCAAAGGGAATCGGGAACTTTCTCGCCAAGTCAAGATCACATAACCTCTAACGGCTGATGTTCCTGTAATCTGTAGCCCTAAGGACATGGCCACTGTTCACAAACACTGCTTTCATTTAGTGCACGTCAAGATCACGTAACCACGAAGGGCCAATCTCTATCGGTGCTGGAAAGACTGGATGTGTCAGGACCATCAAGTCACTCGCTTCTCACTGAACATGTCAGGAATCACCAAGTCTCACTTCTACCGACCTTCATTTAGTGCACGTCAAGATGACGTAACCACGAGGGGCCGCTCTCTATCAGCTCTGGAAAGTCAGACGGTGTCAGGAGCTGCATACCGGACAAAATGTGAAAATAAGCCGACCGCGCAAATAAGAGGCATGGCCCCGTTCAAGCTATTCAAAGCTTAGCAGTATTCGCATTGCCGAAGGTTACATTACACAAAGACCGGCAAAGCAGACCATTACCCGTACTAGTTTTTTCTCTCTGGGCTTTCTCTTTCCTCACTTCGTTCAGGCCCACATACTTTGAATCATCGGGCACTCTCACTCATCAGAGCTCACCTCCGTTTTTTCTCTTGCTCAGCATGCTACCCTTGCCTACCCACCCATGGCCCGAAGACAGATGGAGCAAGATTACGGGAGGGCTAGGCCGCTAGCATTCATGGCCTCATACTTTGAATCATCAGGCACTCTCACTCATCAGACCTCATCTCCGTCCTGTCTCGTGCTCAGCATGCTATCCTTGACTACCCACCCATGGCACGAATACCGACGGAGCAAGATTACGATAGGGCTGGGCCGCTAACATTCATGCCCTCATACTTTGAATCATCGGACACTCTCACTCATCAACCTCGTCTTCTGACCCAGCTGTTCAATCAGCTCAAGTTTTCGTCATCACTTCTTGGACTTTGCCGACACCAAAAGACATTTTGTTGCGGATAAGTCTTCGATACCTTCGGCACCGAGGAGCGGCATTGCGTGCAAGAATTCAGGCCTTTATTTGCCAGCATACCTTAGGGCCGTTATCGGCTCTTGCCTCCAGATCATTTGCGCGATAGCGGGCATGTCCTCAAGCCATTTGTTGCCATCGACACTCCTGTTCCTTGCTATCAGTAGTCCCTGACACCAAAGAACGGGTTGCGGTAAATTTTTGATACCTTCGGTACTGAGGAGCGGCATTGCGTGCAAGCATTAACGCCTTTGGTTGCCAGCCTACCTTTGGACCGTGATCAGCTCTCATCTGCAGACCATTTACGGCATGGCCTTAGGTAAAAATGTGTCCTGGCGCCTTCTTTGCTCAACATCTGCTAAAGATCTGCCACTCCTTCGGCTAAAATGCGACTTGGCACCTTTTTTTCCCCATCATCTGCCGAAGATCAGGCATTCCTCCGGCAAAACATGTACTCATTCTGCCAAAAGCCCTTTCGTACCACATATCTACTTCAATAAGTAGATCAGCGTTGCTAATGCAAAAGAAGGGGATTCTTACTAACGAAAACTAGAATAACTAACCCGTGTCTAAACCATGAACAAATCCTGTTTTGATTGGTTGGAAAACCAGGTTCGCCCGCACTAGGTTCGAGAGTGAACTTAGTGTTGCCAACCGAAAAATCTTTGACAGCTCGAGGAAAAGTTCGTTTGTTCGTTCTCGGCCTTCTGACCCACTTGATCAATCAGCTCAAGTTTCCAGTGAAATCGATACTTTTCGGTTTTTTGGACTTAGCCAAATTCTCTACACCATCAATTTTTGACCACAGCAAAAAGCCCCCCCCCCCAGCTCACCCAGCATTCAAACGACCATGTTTGGTTTAGTGTGAAGACATGGAACGGACTTTATTCTTTACTTATTAGTAATGGTAGTACCATGCTTATAAGCCGTTAAATGAAATCAGCTAGTCGTTAGGGCTTCAAAACAACTATTTTCTAGAATTTTTACACGAAGTTTTGTTTGCAGCGTTGCTTATAAAATGTCGCCTCAATAAAACCCAGTTTACCGTCAGCACGACACTTTTTCACTTCTTGTCATGCGGCCCGCCAATGTTTTTGCTATACTGACAACCATCATCAGCGTTCCACGGATTTCCCTCCGAAGTGGGATTGAGGATGAAGATGATTTCTTCACCCAGTTCGCCATCGCATTCCACCTCCGTTGGCCTCTTCCCACAGTTTGGTAGCACAGTTTGGTAGCATAGTTTTGGTAGCATAGTTTTGGTAGCTTGGAAAGGCAACATTTTGGTAGTACCGTTTGGAAATGTTGGCATAGTTTGGAAATGGGACAGTTTGGCGCGATTGACGTGAAGGATCCCGGTAACGTGCGGAAGTCGTAAATCCGACGGTGACGATCGTTTAGAGGAAAGAAACAAGAAGCAGGCATCCGTTTTTTCCCTAGAATTGTCGTAGAAGGAAGCACGATACAAAACGGAGCCGTGATTTGCCATGAGAACGTACTCGTTTTGCTTCCCAGTACAACAGCTGTGCAGTGCCGGGCGCGCTTGACCTGAAGAGTTTTTTTCCTGACGTCACCACTTGTGGTACCAGGGCTGAGTGTATTAATGTTCCGAGGGGGTCGCCAACAAGTGAAGTTTGAACGGACTTCAGCCGACAGGACGACGCCAGCAGTTACAACATCGCATTGAACACGGGTCAAGTTTCAAACAAGTCTTCACCGTTGCCGATAATTGCTATTACAAGTTTCAACTCTACAGGGTCAAAAGTTGTGTCAGTGCGTTTGCCTATCGAGATGGGCACAATAATTATTTTTTTATGGCCTCTTTGTTAAAAAATATTACCGTGTTTGGTAATTGGTGCAAAGTGTAAAGTGAAAGTGTAAGTGTTTCTCTCCAAAGAGAGTAAGGCCTACGCAAAAAGTCAAGCACGGAGATATGCTGTAAGTTAGCTAATTTCATTGCATTTTTTCTTCCCCAGGATGGTGGCGTTTTGCACTTAACAGTTTGTCATTTTTTCCGGCGTATTTTGTGTGTGAGGCAAATTGGCAAAAAGTTGATCAGGTCAAAATGGGTGTATGCAAAAAAATCAATGCTGATGGGACGCTTCAGAAATATAAAGCTCGGTTGGTGGCTTGCGGATGCAATCAGTGGCCGGGCATTGACTATTTCGAAAGTGCAAGTCCAGTCGTGAAGTCGCAGTCACTTAAACTGTTGTTGTCTCTTGCGGCTTCCCACAGTTATAGTGTCAGAAGTTACGATGTGGCCAGTGCCTTCCTTGAACAGTTTTTTGGACACGGAAAGTTACATGCTTTGTCCACCAGGGTGTCCAAAACCGGAAGGTGATGTGGGTTGTAGACTCAACAAAGCCTTGTACGGACTTCCTTCCTCATGATGGTGCTGGTAAAAACACATGCGTGATTCTTTGTTAAAGGTGGGTTTGCAGCGACTGTCAAGCGATCCGTGTGTTTTTTATATGCGTAAGAATGGTATGTTTTTTGCGTTATCTGCCCATGTTGATGATTTTATGACTGTGTCTGATGATGAGCTTGGGGCAGAAGTTATTCGGTCAGTTAATAAATACTTTACTGTCGCCGAAACTGCTAATAGTTTATACCTAGGTTACCTAATTGAATCAACTGAATTAGGCATATCAATGTCCCAAGTAAGGTACATCAATAAGTTAACTGAAAGCTGTGGATTAACTAATGCTAAAACTGTCAAAACACTGTGCCTATTGACACAGAAGATTGATGACTGTGTTGATTCACCACCGGTAGATGTAAAAGAATACCAGTCAATTATTGGTTCCCTTCAGTATTAACACTGGCGATAGCCAGTGTTAGTAAGGGTCGACCTAGGACCTCTGTGTTAAACTCTCAACTTTGAGAGCTTATAACTCCGTCAAAAGTAAACATATTTAAAACAAATTTGGAATCCAGCCTTGACTAGTAAAGGCCTGGCTGCAGTCCGAAAATTGTGAAATTAGGTCCAGCCAAACCAGAGATGCAGACAGGGGCCAAATAGACAACTTCTTGTTCAGCTTCTTCTTGTTGTTGTTGTTGTTGTTCTGGGGATACTTTCGTCTGTCCTCTCTACAGGTCAAACCATTTGTCCGATAAAGCTGGTTCTTAGCTCATTTTACAGGTATTGCTCTGTAGATGTGCCCTTTTCATTAGGCCTTTTCTAATTGGTCAAGTGGTTCAGGGGTTACGGAGCTCTATACCACCAGATTGATTGTTTTACATTGTTTTAAGCATTGTTATTATGCAACAATACCAATTATAGAAATCCAGCTGCGAGACATAGACTGAAGATTAAAGGATTTGTTTCTATTGTTACCATTGGCGATAGCCAGATTAGTAAGGGTCAGCCTAGGGTCTCTTGTGTTAAACTATCAGCTTTGACCGTCAACTGCACTGTTTTACAGTTTAGCTGCAATTCTAAAAGTAACACGAATTAATAAACAAAAACGGAACGTTAAATGTTTAGAGTAAGGATCTAAAAGTCAAAACCTAGAAGGAACACGGACAAGCTTTGACAGTCAGGGTCTAGGTGTAAAATTTTGTCAGTAAGAGGCTGGA
>JAHWFP010244037.1:23149-48276 GCA_023313725.1 Lithobius niger
CATTACATTAGGAAATTGTGGTTCTTACGAGATCACATCACCCAGAATACAGTGAGTCTAAAATACACTCCAACTGGGGATCTAGTCCCCGACCTGTTAACTAAACCTGTGGCTATAAGACGTTTGCATGACTTTATGAGCCGTTAAGGATTGATTGGGAACACGCCAGTCAATCACGTTTGCGGAAGTGTAATACTTTTATGACGTTAACGTTTTTCTCAACAACACTAACACTCAACTAACAACTTGTTAAATAACACGGCAAGCTGTAACCTAAACTTAACACATTGTATTGAGGCATTGTATGGAGGCAGTATGATCGAAACCACCCTCTGCTAGGCAATGTATTGTAACACGATGTACTGGTGAGTTGTAAACATTGTAATGGCACGAGGGGGAGGGGGTTGGCTTGGACTTGTGAGACTTGTTTACTTGTGAAAATTAAGATTTTTGTGGAAATATGAGACTGTGAAACCCCACATCTCACGAGGGGGTTCATGAGGCAGTAAACACGTCGCTACAGTAATTATAATGATTTGTGCGTTTTCGCAGCTCATATACATTGCGTCATTTGTTAATGACGGCTGTTAATCTTTAAGTGGCATAGTATTGTTGTTACCTTTCGGCTGAGGGCCGATCACTCTTGCAGTAATGCACTTATTGTTGGCTGCTTACTGACTATTGTTGTTGTTTTTCCCCCGATACGTCCTAGTTGTAACAGGCCGAGCTGTCGTTAACTCTAGGTTTTTTTTTGATAGAAAACACGGCCATGTTTGTTTTAGTGTGAAGGCATGGAACGGACTTTATTCTTTACCTATTAGTAATGGTAATACCATGCCTCTAATACGTTAAATGTAATCAGCTAGTCGTTAGGGCTGCAAAACAACTATTTTCTAGTATTTTTACACGAAGTTTCGTTTACAACGTTGCTTATAAAATGTCACCTCAATAAAACGCAGTTTGCCGTCAGCCCGATTTTTTTCACTTCTTCTCATGCTGCCCGCCAATGTTTTTGCTATACTGACAACCACCGTCAGCGTTCCACGGATTTTCCCTCTGAAGTGGGAATGAGGATGAAGATTTCTTTCCCGCAATTCGCTATCGCATTCCACCTTTGTTGGCCTCTTCCTGCAGATAGGTCTTTTCATGGCCGACCTAACAAGCCTAATCCCATCAAAATCGGACGAATAGTTTTCAAGTTATTAAAAAAAAACCATAGGACGGCCCCCTAGATGGTTGGCTTCTCCCGCATACACTCGAAACCAGCTTTACTAACGCAGAAAAAATGAAAAAAGGTCGGATAGCCAAAATCGGATTGTGGCCGGGGGACAATGCTAGATGGACGGCCCCAGAAGATGGTGACCTCAGAGGCAACAGCACGCGGGATGATGGACACATGTTCCTGCTACTTGTCTACTTGCATACCTAAAGACCTAACGACCTAAAGACCAGTGTACTTTGCACTGGGGACATGCGTGGTTGAAGCTAGACGTTTAACTATACGGCTACACTGTTTCGGAATGTCCAGCAAACTGGGATCCATGTAACATGTCCATTGATCAGCTTTTCCCTCGGAAATTCCATTCTCCATACCACAATCATCCTGCCACTCCTTTCTTATGTTGTTTCCTGCCTTGTTTGGTTTTTTGGTTTCGAACCCGCATATACGGTAGCAAGGCGTGGGCTTGTCTGCCTTGCCCAAAATTTCCGATGCCAAACACCATCTTTGCAAGATCGGCACGCGTCTTTATCGAAAGCCACACAATTGATGATCACTTGTGTGAGGTTAGCCCTCGTCCGTACGCACATTTTAAGCGCAACCACATGTCCGTGAGACCTCCGTGAGTGGAGCTATTCAAAAAATACCTTGCAACGCCACTTGGAAATAGTATTGCGAGAGGCAGGGCCACTCGGTTAAATGGTCGGGGCTCAAAAACTGGCCGTGTAAACTTGATAAAACTCGGTGTGAGGTTAGCCCTCGCCCGTAGCACATTTTAAGCCCAACCACAAGTCCGTGAGACCTCGGTGAGCCGAAATATTCGGGAAAAAACCCTGCGACTCCCTAATAAAACCGCGAGGAGCCCCCGATGTTGGCTTCTCCCGCGTACACTCGAAACCAACTCGAAACCAACGTTGCTAAATCAGGAAAAATGAAAATTGCTCAGATCACGGCCAAAATCGGCATGTGCCCAGGGGATGATGTTAGATTGATGGCCCCAGAAGATGGGCGCCCGGGCCCCAACCCTATCGTGCTGGCATCCAAATTCGCACTTTTCATAGAATTACGGAAGGTATGGAAAATCGGTCAAACTGTCGGGGATCAAAAAATGGTCGTCTAAACATCATGAAACTCTGTGTGAGGTTAGCCCTCGTCCCCGTGCATATTTTAAGCCTAACCACAATTCCGTGAGAGCTCTATGAGCGACGCTATTCGAAAAAAAAACTTGCAAGGGCCCCCCAAAGTGGTTGGCTTCTCCCGCGTACACTCGAAACCACTTTGAACGCAGAAAAAATGAAAAGTGGTCGGATTGCAGCCAAAATCGGCTTGTGACCGGGGGACAATGCTAGATGGACGGCCCCAGAAGAAGGTGATCCCAGAGGCAACAGCACGTGGGATTACGAACACATGTTCCTGCAACTTGTCTGCTTGCATCACAGGGCTAAAAACTGGCGTACTTCAAACCGGGGTCGTGCGTGGTTGAAGCCAGATGGTTAACTACTCGGTAACACAGTTTCGGGAACGGCCAGCAAACTGGGATCCATGTAACATGTCATTTGATCAGCTTTTCCCTCGGAAATTCCAATCTCCATCCCACAATTACCCTGCCACTCCTTTCTCATGTTGTTTCCTGCCTTGTTTGGTGTTTAGGTCTCGAACCCGCATGTCGGGTAGCAAGGCGTGGGCTTGTCGCCTTGCCCCCAAAGTTCCGATGACAAACACCACGTTCGCAACAACGGCTGGCGGCTTTATCGAAAGCCACACAATTGATGATCACCTCCGGCCCATTGCCCTTCATGACCGGTTGCTGTTTCCGCGTGGTGCAATCACATCCTGCCATCCCACCCGCAGGTGCGGGTTCCGCGGGTGTGGCACAATATTGCACAAGGTTGCATCATGTGGCAACTACTTCACGATCATGCATATATTTGATCAGAAGCGATGTGCAGTGGTGACGCGTAGCCGTATATAACGTCCTACCCGCCGCATGCGAATCATTTCTTCGACCAGAAGTGGGCAGACGGGATGACGGCTGCAGCAGCACCAATGGACGACTTTCCCAGCTACCCCGTGGTAGAGAAGTCTAGGGCCGGCAATACTCGGTGGCAACTTCACCCGGTTTGGACTGAAGAGCTAAGCGAGTACCAGGACAAAAAAGGTTTCGCCGGACCTCCAATGGGCTACATTGGCAGATGCAACAAGAAGAGCAGGGAGTTGGATATTTTCATGGAATTATTCGGGGAGACCGCAGATTTCATCGTAAGGAGGACTAACCAATTCATGGAAGACAGGGCCAGCAATGCCAAACGCAGCAAATGGAACGTCACGTCAGCCAACACATCAGGACCAAAAGACAATGCAGGGACTTCAACTCACGGGGAGCCATCGGCTGTGGAGGACAATATCGCCTTGGCCAACAGTCGAGTGATTGGTTCCACCACCACTACCACCATGTCCATCACCACCGTGTATCACTTACTGCTAGTTTTTGCCACTCACTAGAATTCCGAGTGAACCACAACTGGGAATACCACAATCAGAGGTCCACATGGAAGAAGCAGCCGGGTCAAGCCAAGCACATCTCCCGATGCCAGAATCAGATGTGGGTGGGGAGGAGGACGAATCAGAGTACCCATATTAACGCGAGGAAAATGAGGACTACTACGAAGGCAGCAGCCAAGAATAAGTCTACGATGAGGATGAGTTAGACGACGATCTAAAAGAAACCGAGTCAGAGGACGATGCCGACACCTACCTTACAACGTCCAGCAGTGAGGAGGAAGAAACAAGGCCAGACAGTCCACTAAGACCTCTAAGGCCAGATAGTCTACCACGACCTCCAGCCTTAACAGAAACCTAGCCCACTACTCCCATGCCAATGCCATGGTGTCCGACACTGCCATCATCAGAAGCGACGTAACCCACATATGAGCCCGGTTAGTCGGTCCGACTACGTCATCCCACACCGGCAGAGGAGGTCTCGCCAACCAGAAAACTACGGTCCAGCCGAAATCGCAAACCAAATGCTTAAGTCGCAACATCGCTGCCGCGGCCATTTATTAGACGAACCAAAAGAGAACTCGTTCCAATCCCTCGGGGTATTTCAGGTAGATTCATAAGTCATTGTAAAGAATCCGAGGGGTAATCAGCATCGTTCCATCAGAGGAGAAGGAAAAAAGAGCGACCACAACGACTGCCAATGTAGTCGAGCCACCACTAGTCCGGGTTACACGCCATGCTAAATCCACTTAATCTTTCGTTTCATATATAATGTTTTTTGACGCTTCCTGGAGTACTTTTTCCTCATTAAACCGAATTCGCCGAGTGCCAAACGTTATATGTTGAGCAAAACTTATTATGACGTCTTTTTGACGTCATTTACCCAGGTAACATTCGACAGTCGGGCCAACATTGGCCAACCATCGGCGACGTTGGCAACTCGTTGGCATTGGCTTATACACATTGGACTAATGTTGGTGCAATGTCGGGTTGCCATCAACAACAATGGCCCAATGTTGAACCTTCATCTCTCAGCCATCATGTCTCCATCCTATCATTGGACCAACATAGTATTTACAGCAGCCACCAATACATTGGAACTATCTCATTGGGCCAACGTATTTATTTGATTGGTCTGCCGTGGATTGGTACCACTTTATTGGGACAACGTAATATCAACCTGTTATACCAACGTGTTGGTTACATTTTATTCGGCTAACGTAATAACAACCTGTTATACCAATGTGTTAGTTGCCCTTTATTGGGCTACAGTAATGGTGATCTGCTAAACCAATATGTTGGTACCACTTTATTGGGCCAACGTAATAGCAATGGGCACCCTTCTAAAGCAATGTGTAGAAAGCACTTTATTGTGACAACGTAATATCAACCTCTTGTACCAACGTGTTGGTTGCACTTTATTGAGCTAACGTAATGGTAACCTGCTAAACCAATATGTTGGTAGCACTGGAATGGGACACTCCAGTGCTGGCACTACTATATTGGGCCAACGTTAGAGCAACCTGCTAAAATCAACGTGTTGGTTGCACTTTATTGAGCTAACGTAATGGTAACCTGTTAAACCAATATGTTGGTAGCACTTTATTGGCCAGCATAATAGTTACTTTCCTGACCAATGTGTTGGTAGCACTTTATTGAGTTAATGTAATAGTAACCTGTTAAACCGGTGTATTGGTAGCACTTTATTGGGCCAAGGGAATAGTAACCTGCTAAACCAATGTATTGGTACCAATTAATTGGGCCAACTTAATAGTAACCTGTTAAACCAATGTGTTGGTAACACTTTATTTACTTAATGTAATAGTAACCTGTTATACTAATGTGTTGGTAGCACTTTATTGGGCGAGCATAATAGGAACCTTCTAATTCAATGTGTTGGTAGCACTTTATTGGGACAACGCAGCAGCAACCTGCTAAATCAATGTGTTGATAACACTTTATTGGGAAAACATAATAGCAACTTGCTAAATCAATGTGTTGGTAGCTCTTTATTAGGAAAACGTAGCTGCAACCTGCTAAATCAATGTGTTGGGTTTTCAATTATCGGGCCAATGTATTAATTACCAGTTCCACCAATATGTTGGCCATCCTTCATTGGGCCGGTGTGTTTCTTTTTTCACTCCTCAATATGTTACCAAACTTCGTTGGACCAACATATATCGTTATCTGCTGTACCAGCAAGTTCGCCATTCTTTGCTGGGCCTTCGTATGTCTATTTCATCTCCACCAGTATGTTGGGCGTCCTTCGTTGGGTAAATGTATTGTTTTGCTGCTCCATCATACGTTGGCCATACTTCGTTGGACCAATGTATATCTTTATGTGCCGTATCAGCAAGTTGGTCATCATTCGCTGGGCCTACATATTTCTATTTCATCTCTACCAGTATGTCAGGCATCCTTCGTTGGGTAAATGTATTTCTATTTCATCTCCACCAGTATGTTGGGCGTCCTTCGTTGGGTCAATATATTCTTTTGCTGCTCCTTCAATATGCTGGCTATACTTCGTTGGACCAACGGGACTATATCTTTATCTGCTGTACCAGCAAGTTGGCCGTCCTTCGCTGGGCCTACATATTTCTATTTCATCTCTACCAGTATGTCGGGCATCCTTCGTTGGGTCAATGTATTTCTATTTCATCTCCACCAGTATGTTGGGCGTCCTTCGTTGGGTCAATATATTCTTTTGCTGCTCCATCATACGTTGGCCATGCTTCGTTGGACCAATGTATATCTTTATATGCCGTATCATCAAGTTGGTCATCCTTCGCTGGGCCTACATATTTCTATTTCATCTCTACCAGTATGTCGGGCATCCTTCGTTGGGTCAATGTATTTCTACACCAGTATGTTGGGCGTCTTTCGTTGGGTCAATGTATTCTTTTACTGCTCCTTCAATACAATGGCCTCACTTTGTTGGACCAACGTATATCTTTATTTGCTGTACCAGCAAGTTGGCCGTCCAATAATTATTTCATCTCCCCCAGTATGTAGGGCATCCTTCGTTGGGTCAATGTATTCTTTTGCTGCTCCTTCAATATGTTGGCTATACTTCGTTACACCAACGGGACTATATCTTTATCTGCTGTATCAGCAAGTTGGCCGTCCTTCGCTGGGCCTACGTATTTCTTTTTATGTGCACAAGTTTGTTGGCTGTCCTTTGGCCGTCCTTCATTGGGCCAACATATTTTCTTTTAACACTACTAAAGTTTAGTGCTGGTTTAAACAATTATTCAATGAAAAATAGGATTATTTAACCATAAGTAATGTTACTTTCGGTTTAAATAATTATTTAGTGTAAAATATGATTGTTTAACCAAAAGTAACGTTACTTTCGGATAGAGTAGTGTAAGTTAGGTTTTAAGACGGGATTAGTCTTCTGTACTCGAATATACAAAAAAAAAAAGTTACTTTGAATAGCTCGATTGTTCATAATATTAAGCAATACATCCCTCCAATTTAATTCCTCTTTGGTGTAATTATAAAATCTTATTTCTGCGTTCTGTACTTTTTACTTTTACAATTTCATAAAACTTGAAACTTCATAAAATTTTTACAAGTCCAATTCTCCCAGCATCTTATATGCTGTCTAAGCTGCGGTTTACTAGCAGCTCAGGTGGTGTAGTGGTTAACATCTACAGCTCCAGTTCGGTAGGTACCGGGTTCGATACTACCTGTAGGCATGGTGTTTTTTTTTATTATTTTTTTATTTAGTTGGTGGTTGACTATGGTGCCCCAATGTTGGCATTATGGAGTCATACCAACCACTTTAGACTTCGTTAGCCTATTGTTGGCTAATTACTGTCAGCTTAGACATTGGCCAATGTGACAAAGTAATGATGGGCCAACCGATGGATGACAACATTGGACCAACGTTTAAAAAGTTTGCGCTGTGACATTGGCACAACATAGGCCCACAAATATTGCCAACATAAGGCCAATACGTTGGCCCTGCCATTGGCCGATGTGACAAAATAATGATGGGCTAACTGTTGGATGACAACATTGGACCAACGTTTAAAAAGTTTGCGCTGTGACATTGGTACAACATAGGCACACAAATATTGCCAATATAGGGCCAATATATTGGCCCTGCCGTTGGCCTATGTGACAAAATAATGATGGGCCAACCGTTGGATGCAACACTGGACCAACGTTTAAAAAGTTCGCGCTGTGGCATTGGCACAACATAGGCACACAAATATTGCCAATATAGTGCCAATACGTTGTCCCTGCCATTGGCCGATGTGACAAAATAATGATGGGCCAACCTTTGGGTGCAACATTGGACCAACATTTAAAAAGTTCGTGCTGTGGCATTGGCACAACATAGGCACACAAATATTGCCAATATAGGGCTAATACGTTGTCCCTGCCGTTGGCCGATGTGACAAAATAATGATGGGCCAACCGTTGGATGACAATATTAGACCAACATTTAAAAAGTTCGCGCTGTGATATTGGCACAACATAGGCACACAAATGTTGGAAATGGTTGGAAACGGTTGGAAACGTTTGGCTAATATGTTGGACCATCCATTAGCCAATGTGACAAAATAATGATGGGCCAACCGTCGATGACAACATTGGACCAACGTTTAAAAAGTTCGCGCTGTGATATTGGCACAACATAGGCACACAAATGTTGCCAACATAGGGCCAATACGTTGGCCCTGCCGTTGGCCGATGTGACAAAATAATAATGGGCCAACCGTTGGATGCAAACATTAGACCAACGTTTCAGTGTTGGCGTGTGATGTTGGGCCAACCATTGGCCGATTGATCAATGGCACTTGGGTACACGTTTTTTTATACAGCGGGTAAAAGAAAGGTCGTACGACTTTAGGAGCCCTAATACCATTTGTAGCCCTTGAAATAAGCTAAAGAATGGTCCCGTTGTATATTACGTCATATCAAGTCTTTGTGGCGTTTCCTTAACGTGTTGCTTCCCTGTGGATCATAAAAATGTCGTACTGTTTTGGGAGCCCTTATATCATTTGTAGCCCTCGAAATAAGCTAAAGAACGGTCCAAACCTTATCCTTCTATCACTTATAGCAACTGAGTTGCGTTCGGATTACGTCGTATCCAGTCCATGTGATATTTCCTCTATGTGACGCTTCCCTGAGGGTCAAAATACGGGTTGTGTGATATTGGTAGCCCTAATACCATTTGTAAAACTTGAACAGGCTATAAAATGGCCCAAACCCTACTCTTCTATCACTGGTTACTATGCAAATTAATATTCCGAGACAATAGGAAATAACATGGGCAAACAAAGAACTGTTTGCAAAATTTGTACCCAGGCTCGGCGGTATGCACATGTTAATAAGCTTTGTTGGAGCTGTAGGAAATCTGATGGGTGGAAGTGGTCTAGAAGATATTCTCAAAAGCACATTTGATGGTGTGCCGAAGCTGCTATCTGGTAAGAAGTATCCACAAAATGTGAGGGCTTTGCGCATCGTTGTAGAGGAACTTATGCGCCGGCTGCTACTTGAGAGCAATATTAAAACCATGACAAATCTATTTGATCATCTGGACGAGATCAGCAAACGCAGTAAATGTACAAAGTTGTGGGTTGAATGCCTCATTAAACCTGTTTTCATAACGATGGAATTAATCAGGTCCGAAAGGGAAAGTGACTGGCCTCTCCATCCCTACGCTGTTGAAAAAATGCTGCCGTACTTCTTTGCCTCAGGACATTTCGACTATGCTAGGTATGGCCTCGTATGGAGAGACTTCATCCTACCTTGCTTGAGAAATTCATGGCCGGGGAGCATGTGGTTCGTCATCAGGATGGTTTATGGAATGGAGTGTGGTTAGATCTATTCATTGAGTCCACACACATGCGTAACGGTCATGGGCCGGGTGGAATTATTGGCTCCACTATGAATGATTCGACTCTAACAATCTGGGCGTTGTCGCGTGGAATCTTCGGACAGTCATGACCTTGAGTCATGACCTTGAAGCAATGAAGGTAGGCAATGTTAAAAAAGTGGGAACGTGCCATACTGAGGAGTGACACACTCGTATATTGGCAGATTTAGAAGATAGGAACAAAATCAGAGACGTGCTATCAACGTGCATTGACGTGTTGGATGCAGAAATGCATCCAAGCACAAATGGAATCGTTAATATTTACACTGGACAAGTTATTGATGTACCAGAATTTATTGTTCATGATACTGTCAAGATTGGACCAGAGCAATGGCATGCATACGAAAGAACATGGCCAGAAGAGTTCTATGGAAGGCTAAATAAGAAAGTGAAAACAATGGCAACATGTACAAAGAAGGGTAAGGGCCTTACTGTAGAACAAAAAGTAATACCACTTGACTTTATCTACGCCACCGTTATTGCCATCTTTGTGTCAGAGCGAGTGGGTATTCCTATCAACTCCCTTTTTGCTCATGAACTGGCACAACATCCGACTGCACTTTTTGATGACAGTGGCGACATGAGAACAAGCAACAAGTCTGTGTTGATCATCTTAGATGCAAATGCTATACTCTGGACTGTACCTTGGCCAGCTTCACCAGCTAAATTTTCCTACTTCATCACTGCAGCAGTGGCCTACATATCCAAATGAGTTGGAACCATCCCAATAGTTCATATAGTTTTTGATAGATATAACAAACTTAGTACGAAAGCTTTCTGCCGTGCGTCACACAATAAAGGATTCAGTCGTGTATACAAACTTTCAGAACAATCGCCACTACCTAAACAATCTGTGGTGCTCAACATTACTGCCAACATAGAACAAATCATCTTGTTAGTAATCAAGAACTTATGTTCCATGAAGATTCCTCATAAACAACAAATGATAATAACTAGCCCTGACCCTCATCTCTTAGAGGTTGGCGTCGGACCTCATGAAATTGCAGTTACTCACGAGAAAGCAGATGTAACTATTACCTATCACAAGATCCAGGAGATTGACGCTGGTCACTCACCAATTACAGTCGTTTCTGATGATACTGACGGTTTGGTTATTTTGGCTCATCACATACAGTATTGGACAGTGAAATTTAGACAGTTGAGAAGGGGCAACTACAAGTCTTCATCGAATAATCATGCCCGGTTATGGGATTTTCTTAAATATTACGAAGTTGTTAAATTCAATAAACGAATATTAATAACCGCAAAATAAATACAATACTGTGTGTGCTATTGCAACTGAAAAAAATTAAATTTGTTGAACACAGAATGAAGTCAGTCAATCACACAAACTGCAAATCTTTCTTTATGGAATCTGGATAGGCCAAGAAAATGTGGTGGCTGGTTTACAGTCTCAGGAAAAAAGTAGCATTATGCCTATCTGTAAAGTATTCAATTGACTTTAAAAGTATTACTTCATTTAGTTAAAAATATAAATAGAGCTACATTTTTAAAATTGATTTCACTTTAAAGTCGATTTGAAAGTCAATTTTGTGGTTTTATTTTAAAGACATGCATTCAAGAAAAATTTAAATTTAGGAATAAAAAAATCCGTGGAAAGCCTATACGTAAAAGAAACCTAGAAAACACAGCCAATAAAAGAAAAACAAAACAAACAAAAAACAAAAAACCAAAGAGAAAGATTTCCGCAGAACGAAAGTCCAGGGAAAAAGGAATGGACAGTAGACAGCCAGTGGACGAAATGCTGCGAAGTTAAAAAAAAAAAGTCGGAGATATCCGCAGGAAATAGCCGAAGGAAAACAGTCCGAGGAAAATAGCTAAAAGAAAACACCGTTTCATAGTGAAATTTCTTACCTAACCTAGGTTTGATTAGTATCTCTAATGCGTGGTGCAGTAATAACCCGGACTACTGCACTGTGACTGAGGTTGGCACAAATGACCTAGTTGTCGACGCGCTTCAATCCCACCTCCCCCCCAACCCAGCCTATTAAAAAAAACAGTAAACATTTTCCTTTGGTTGTTTCCGTAGCCTTTTTTTTCGCGGCTGCTTTTTTCCTTTGACTTTTTTTCAGTCTTTACGTTAGTCTAATCCACATCCGGAGTTTCATTTTCTGGCAGTGTGTTGCCGGCAGTTGTGATTAGTAAAGATTTTACAATGTTTATTCTCCCTGCGTGAAACCCCCTCCCCCCCCCCCCGTCCCCAGTCAACCCCCTCCCTAACGGGACGCGCGGTAAAATGAAGCTCCTGATTTGAATATTTTCATCAATAAAGAACCAAAGTTAGAGGTTCGAAGCGATCAGATGCCGCGCTAGTTCTAACTGTAAGTTGAATAAACTTGAATTGAAGATTAACATTATTAGGAAACTGTAAGCTGATCTGGTTGAAAGAATACCGACCTTGCTGATGTTTTTGTGACCTTGTATTCCGTGCCCCTCCTATTAAGAGGTTGCCTCAGTATATATCGTCAGCTTAGGAATTAAAGTTAAAGTTTGGAACTGAACGTTTCTCGCCAATTTGGTCACAAAACATGGGACAATTCAACGTCACACAAAAAGTTTCCAATATCAACTTGCGTGTTGTGCATTTGACTTCAACGAATATGCAATCCCCAACCCTTTTTTTTAATTTTAATTTTTGGTTGGTTTGAGGCGGGGATTGCCCCCAGCCTCCTTCTTCCCCCCTTCAGTGATTCCACCGCTGGTTCTGTCAATAACTAAAGAAAAAAGGAAAACTAAGCCCAATGTTTCCGGAATTTTCATTTGCAGATTGCATTTTATCAGTCAATGTTAGTTCCCAATGTTAGTTCCCATTAACACTATTTTCTTACACCCACGAAGGACAAAAGTGCATTATTACGCCAATGTTTAAACCGCACAAAGCCTTGTCCTATCCAGACTAAATTATTAAAACTCAGTCTGCAAGTCATTACGTATTTCGAACGTGCCTATCCGTACGCGAGAAGTGGATTCGTCATCTTAGAGTGTCCAACAGCTAAACCGGACTTAATGTCGTAATTATTTGTCGTAACAGTTTATCATTATCTAATCTGCAACATGATATTTGCATATTCGACATTTTTGAAACCAATACCTTAAAATAATCGTACTGTCACAGCCTTTCACACCCTGGAGGAAGTAATCAGAAAGGAGCGTAGCGGAGAAGCTAACATTTTTCTGTCTAAATTTCATTGTCCAATACTGTGCATGCACGCATCAAGGAAGCTCAGCAAGCATTTCACGTTAAAATGGAGGCACGTTGCAAGGATCGAGCTGTCATAGACATCAATAAAGTAGTCGAGAAACATGACACCATCATCCCCAACCTTCTCGCTGCTCATGTGCTTTCTGGCAGTGAAACTGCTTCCGGATTATGTGGTATTGGAAAAGTGACCGTCCTCAAAAAACTTCAAGGTTATGAAGACGTACTCGAGCTTGGAGATCCATTGAAAGACTTAGATGAAGTCACTACAAGTGCGTCTAAATTTGTGGCAATACTTTATGGACAAAAACCTACTGACTCGTTTGAAGACATGCGTGCAACCATCTTTAGCAGAAAAATGAATTGGAATAAACATGTATTACCAAAGCTGAGTACCTTGCATCCCACCCTCGCTGCCCTTCGACCTCACAGTGACTGAGCACATTACCAAACAACATTGTGGAAAGCTGCGAACTTAGCAAACTCCCCACAGATTGATCCGCTCCAGTGTGGGTGGGAATTAAATGGTTCAACTCTGCAACCAGTCAAGATCTTGACTGGGCAGCTTGTAGCACCCGAAGAGGTGCTAAACTTAATATGTTGTAGGTGCACTGGTTGTTCTTCGGGCAATTGTACGTGCAGGAGATTTGCCCTGGCATGCAATAACGCATTCTGTAAATGAAAGGGTGACCTTACGTGCCAGAACCCTGCAACCGTATTACTGCATGAAAACGTCACCGATGATGAAGAGGAAGAAATGAACCATGTTCTATAGGAGTAGTTCAAAGATGACTAGTTCCTTAGTTATAAGATATTTTCTAAGGTTGAAATGCTATGGCTGATGAAGTATAAGTTGTTGTAAAGGCATTAAAATAAAATACATTCCTATTGTCTCGGAATATTAATTTACATAGTAACCAGTGATAGAAGAGTAGTGTTTGAGCCATTTTATAGCCTAGTTCAAGTTTTAATAATGGTATTAGGGCTACCAATATCACACAACCCGTATTTTGATCCTCAGGGAATCCTCATGTAGAGGAAATACCACATGGACTGGATACGACATAATCCGAACGCTACTCCGTTGCTATGTATGATAGAAGGACAAGGTTTGGACCAATCTTTAGCTTATTTCGAGGGCTACAAATGATATTTGACATTTAGCGTCTGGCACTCAACGGATTCGGTTTTAGGAGGAAAAAGTACTACAGGAAACGTGAAAATACTTCTCGATTCTTAACAAAACAAGGTATATGAAACAAATCATATATATAACAAAACAAGGTACACCTGCTTGTAGCCTGGACTACACCCCCACAATCACCGCTACCGTCTCTGGAACCGAGTAAACTAGAACCCATGAAACGACGTTGGTGAGTCGTACTGTACGACAAGATCTACAGAAGTAATATGTTTCCAATAATACCAGACCCAGCACCAATGTTCCCCGAGCCACCCCGTGCCAAAAAAAGGAAAAAATTATTGCCTCCTCTAAGTGGCTACCTCCAGAAAATGCACCACGCCAGGATAACCCAATATGTCAATCACCGTTTCAGCCAACAACAGTCTTAGCCAGTACAACCCTAAGATGATCCGAGCACAGAACCCCCAGAAGATCCGAGCACAGGACGGTTGGTGCTAAAGCAGATGTGTGGAGAGGTGGACAAGACACTCAGGAGCCAGTCAGATTTGATTTGATTTGATTTATTCCTGTGGGCCTTGGCCTTCTGCCACGTGCCCAATTACAGAGAATAGTCACACAATCACCTCAAACACGAGAACTACCACAGCCCATTACGTCATACACACTACTCAGAAGAATCGAGTGGAACAAGGGGCAGGACCAGGAGAAAGGAGCTTAGGTAGCAGGTCTAAACCCGGACATCAGAGTCTTTAACAAAGGGCTGCCACGGCTCGTAATCTCGAGCTCAATGCAGTCGATTGTTTGAGAGTGAGAAGGGCAGCAAAATCCAGAGTCCGTGAACTAAACTCCACCATGCCCCACCTCTGACCGCAGAGCATTGGGCACTCTAGTAGAAAATGCTGTGGGGTATATGGAAGGCCACAGCTAGGGCCTGGAGAAATGGCCCAGGCAATTCTATGACGGTGAGCAGCAAGAAGGGAATGACCCGTCCGAAGACAAAAAAGAACCCGACTTGATGCGATTGGTATTACATCAAGGGGGACACGTAGGAACACCACGGCTGGAGCACATGCAGAAAGTAACCAGAAGTAGCATTATACCACTCCCTACCCCACTCAACCAGAATCCACGCACGTAACATCAGGCACCTCGACACCGGGAGGGTCAGTGGGGAGACAACACCACCATCCGTGTAAGTTGCAGCTCTGGTACCCCATGGTACCTGCATGCCCTTTAAACAAACGTAACCTAACTATGTCGCGCCGGGATGCTGCCAACAGCTTGAGACACACTTCATACAGAATGGGGTCACAGAGGTCCAAAGACTCAATCGCCCGTCGTAGAGCTGCCAGGTCTGCTTGCGCATCAGTACTAATGGTAAACAATGGTAGGTCAACATCGAGAGCCACATCCAATGCGACGGAGATGGCGCACAACTCACAAATAGTGCTAGACCACACATACTGGAGCTTCCGACTACAGTACACCTTCAGACAGGGACAAGTCCCTACCCCTCCAGTGTTTGTCGACCTGCGGAAGGACGCGTCACAATAGCTTTCGCAGTCTGTAGCACAGGGTGCAAACACTCTAATCAGTTCTGGGCACCACGCCAAAGGACAGAAAGGCCTCACATGGGCAACCCGTAATGGTGAAACAGCGAACGCACGTTGAAGGACAAGTGCAACCAACCATAGGGGACCAATGGATTCAAGCACAGTGGGCTGTAGACTGCAATAATCAGAGATGATCTTTCCTACAGGATCTTCCGGACCTCTGCTGACATTACGCATCCCTAGCGAACAAAGGAGCTCTGCAGCCCTGACATGGAGAGGAGGTTTGCAATACTCAACCCACAAGGCCTGTACAGGTGTCGTCACTAAACAACCCGTGACAACATGCAGACACTCATTCACCGCAACCTGAAGTGTGGACATATGACGACAATCATGAAACAGAAATGGCAGATGATAGTCCACAACAGCACAAATAAACGACCTGTAAACAGCACGGAGGGGTCCACCTCTAACTCCAGACATCCTCAAAAGGCGCTAGAGAACAGATGAACGGGACCTCACCCTCTCACAAAAACACGATGTGTGCTGGTTTCAGTCTAGCCTCTCGTCTAGCAGCACACCAAGATACTTGACAGACGAAACCTGCGACACAACCATGCCACCAACCCGAATTGATAGAGGAGCAGCACGTCTAGAGGATGACCTACTGAAAACAACTAGTTCTGTTTTGGCAGGAGCTAGGAGACCACGAGTGGCAAGGAGGGCCGAAACACGAGCAACAGTGACCTCTGCACACTGACTGCACAACTCTGGATCTCCACCAGCAAACCACAATGCCACATCGTCTGCATAGCAGACAATGTTGCTAGAAGTGCTAATCTCAGCCAACACATCATTGATCACGACCGCAAAAAGCAGACGACTCTGGCAACTCCCTCGAGGGAGGCCCCTACTTGAGCTAGCCACCGTTGACCAAAAACCACCAGCTCTTGTGGCATATTGACGAGCACCTAACAGAGCACAAATAGCTTCGGACAGCCTGCGGCCTACACCCATGTTGACCAGACGATGCCGCACCCACGCAACATCCACCGTATCGTAAGCCGCCTTCATATCCAGGAACATAGCCACAACAGTAAGACTGTGCGACCATTATTCGTAAATACCGTACAGCAGAAAAATTACAGCATCTTGAGCATTACGAGCAGCCCTGTACCCAAATAGTACAGGAGCCAAAAATTCATGATACTTAATATGACTCTCAAGCCTGTTAACTAGCATCCGCTCATAGACCTTCCTCAGGTTTTACAAGAAGGAGATCGGACGGTAATTCACCACTAATGATGTCGTGGACCCTGGTTTAAGCAAATGGACAATGACGGTGAAGAGCCAAGCATCTGGAATAGGGTCACCCTGGAAGATGCTCTGAAAGAGTAACACAAAATTATCAATTAAAAGTGCTTCCAGTCGACGCAAAGCCTCATACGAAACACCTTCTATTCCAGGAGCACTACCATCCCTGGACTTAGCCAACGCTGAAGAGAATTCATATTTTCAACAGTCAGAGTCCTCGTCGTCAACGTCACCGATCCAGCCGGCGCAAATCCAAAGGGAAGAAGCAGGATCCACTTCCAACTCTAGCCAAGAGCCAGCTGCCAAGGAGACACCATCACTGTTCGTTCCGTCACAAGTCCCTCAGCCACTGGAACAAGGAGAGGCCAGTTCCAGCTCCAACTCCAGCCAAGACCCAGCAGTAACGACAACCACACAAGCCTGCCAAACAACGCCGAAACGGAAAAAACCACATCCCACTCCCATGTGGGTACCATTGACGAAAGACGAGTTTCTGTCTTTCATCGGAATACTGGTGAGCTACAACGACTTGCCGGAGATGGCGCAGTATTGGTCCACGTCCTCAGACCTAGGAAACCACTCTATCAGATCGACCATGACCAGAACAAGGTTCAATCAAATTTGGAACAACGTTCGGCTGTCCGAAGAACAGTCTTTCAACGGTACCGATCCCCAGACTGCATCGCCCACGATCAGGCAAGCCATGGAAGAGCAGAAGGCCAAGGAGAACATGAAGGCAATAATGAAGGTGCGACCGATGATGGAGGTCATCAACCAGGTATTCTGCAAGTGCAGGAACCCCCGGAGCAGTTCTCTGCATAGACGAGCCCATGACTGCATACACAGGAAGATCAAAGATCAAGGAATACCAGCCCAAGAAGCCCATCAACGTTGGCTTTGAATACTTTACTCTATGCGACCTGTTCGATGGTTACATCCTCAACGTCGAGGCACACATTGGAAAAAAGCGCCACATGGCCATTGACCCTGCCCAAGACCCCGCCAAGGAACTCGAGAGCAACAAGATGGCTCACACAACGATCTACACCGCGCACCACTACCTCAACCAGTGTTACACCATCGTCTGCGACAACCGCTTCACTTCGGCACTGCTGTTTCAGGTCCTGTATGCCAAGCTAGGAACCTTCGCATGCGGGAGCCTACGTGCCAATGCTGCCGGAATGCCATACGAGTTCACGGAGGAATTGCGAAAATTCAAGAAGGGACACGAACGTGGCGACAGAATCCTGTGTCAGAGCGGCCGGCTACTGTTGAGCGTCTACTGTGACACCAAGACCGTCCCTCAACTCAGCACCCTCGTGGATCCCTTGGCCGGAAAATGAACCGTCAGACGACTCATCGGGGGCCAGAAATACCTAGTCACTTGCCCACTGGAAGCCACCACTTACACGGAGTGCATGAATGGCGTGGACATGGCCAATCACCTCATCTCCTCGTTCTACGTCGGCAGGAGGTTGATAAGATCGCGACGCTTCCTCTTCCAACAAAAACTCAACCAGATTCTCGTCAACGCCAGGCTCAACATGGCCATGGTCTGCTGCCTCGAAAAGGCCGGCAAACGCTCCCAGCTGACTTACCGAAGATCACTGGCCAACCAACTCATCAATCGAATACGCAAGACACACTCCATAAGACTTCCAGCCATCTTGTGAACAAGTCATCGCCACGAAATGAGTACGAGGAGCTGCAGATGCCAGGTGTACAGGAAGTACAGACAGGAACGGCACGAGACCATCTGGTGGTGTGCCACTTGTCGCACGGACATTTGCATGGACGGAAGCTCGAGGTGGACGAACTTGGCAGCTGCATCAAGATCGCCTGGATCTCGATTTTTAGGCTGAATTTTCATTATACTTGTATTGCTTTGTACAGCCAACGCTGAATAAACCTTGTAACCTTTGACCAGAATTATGTTTTCCCTTTGCCTAACTGTGACTTTGACTTTTCAGGAAAAGACTAAAAGCCCCAAACCTAACTGCTTCAGGGACTCAACCCGAGTCCGACACCGCAATGAATGCCAGGTCTAAGGTGACGGCGTGGTGTAGGGTTTTCTTTGGGTGGGACTTAGGCAAAATCTCCGGGTATTGTGATGTTAACCATCACCATATGGGGTAATGAAAAAAGGTCAGAAAAAAAGCCCAAGCCTGCCTCATTGCGGGGTTTAGCACCACTTGGTTATCTGTATTTAGGTAAATTCTCTGGGTGTTGCGATGTTAAGGGTAAAAAAATGCCAAACCCCACCATTGAAGAGCTTGGCTAGTATGCGGGTCTCTTTTGATTCAGGGATGGTCGAGACTTAGTCCATCCCCTCAGTACAAAGTTCCTTTTTTGGACTTAGCCACATGCTTAAATCACCAAGTCATCATCTAGTAAGGGTCATCCTCAGGCATGTCAGTTAGTCAGTAAGTAAGTTAGTTAGAGGTCTCGGCCCGCCACCACACCCTCATGATCCACAGTCATTGATCGTCTAACCTTCGAGACCAGAAGGAAAGACGGCCTCGGGTGGATCATTACACTTTTCCAACGATCAAACACTACCGTACCAATGTTCGATATCTTGGCCATCTCGTCAGACAGCTAGTTCATGAATGTCTCGTAAAACACTCACTTTAGTTTAGCCCCTGCAATGATCGAAACGATTGCCCTTTAACAAGTTCCAACCAGTCTTTGCTGCAGGTCCAATAGCTCAGCTCCAGTTCAGAATGGCGTACAACTCGTCACCAAAACGAAGTCCAACTACTCTGACCAGTTCCAAGAGACTGCTACTACTACCTCTTTGAGCTTAAAGGGCTCACCGCCACTATCGCCACTAGGTCTGGCAGCGCTCTGGAGATGTGCCACAGGACGAACCCACAGCTTACTGCCAAAGCATTGCCACCAGTCCAAATGGCTCAACCAGCTTAGAACCATCCAAGCCAGAAGGCGAGACCAGGCTGCTCGTTGACAAGTCTTTGCTGCCGGTCCAACGGCTCAACTCCGGTTCAGAATGGCGTACCACTTACCACCGAAGCGTCGCCACTAGTCCAACAACTCCGACCAACTCAGAGACAGCACATCCTCTAGGGGAACGAGTGCTCACCACCATGTCTTTGCTACTAGGCCCAACAGTTAATCCCAGTTTAGAAAAGCGTCCCAATCTTCACTATGCAAAGCCACTAGTCCAAACAGCTCCAACCTAGTTTAGAACATCGAGCCCAATATCGAGGACTTACACAGCTCATCACCAGTCTCGCAATTCAGTCCAGTTTGACTTACGAGGAGTGGAGTCCAAAAACAAGACCCACAACCAAAGCCACTAGTCCAAACAGCTCGGCCAGTTCGGAATAGTGTACCTAAAGGACGAGAGGGCTCACCCCTCGTATTGCTTACTCGGTCCAAGAGCCGGTTTCGAAAGGCGTGCCGACCTCCACCAAAGCCACTAGACAAACAACTCGACAAGCTTAGAACGAAAAGTCGTACCTAAAGGCAAGGGATCCATCCTCACAAGAAGACTAGGGGATCATCTGCACGTTTGCACCAGTCTCGCAACTCGGTCCGAAGGGTCGTCTCTGGTTTAGAACGGGGATCCTGCTGGCACGAAGGCAAGAGGGATCCATGGCTCACCACAAAACCGTCACCACCAGTCCAAACAGCTCGACCAGCCTAGAACGTCGGGACCACAGTGTTCATCAGCCAAGTCTTTCGCCACATGTCTAATAGCTCCACTCCAATTCAAGATGGCCGATCCAATCCCGAAGGCGAGGACCCACAACTCATCACCGAAGTATCGCTACTAGTCCAACGGTACCAGCTTTGAGCAAAGGACCCACACGCTGTCCACATCAACAAGCCAACCAATGCCGAGTTATGCTGTGTTCTCATCCCTTCTGTGCGGGATGGTGATGTGCCGTCCAGGTTTGACGGATCTCATGGTTTTGCGCCACTCAGGTTTAGTCACAAGAACTAATCCCTACGACTCGCTTAACATTGCCACTTGGCCGATAGCGTCACCAATGCACAGTACAAGACCAACACCAGCAGATAACAACTCCACATCAAAGTCACAGAGACACCGAATGGAATCGGGAATTTCTTTCTCGCAACAAGCCCGGTGTACTACCTGTAACCTACCCGCCGTATAGCCAGTGTGCCCGAGAGATTCCGAAGAATCACAGGACGATCAAAGACCTGACAGAGGAACATAATTGGCAAGCCCCGGGTTTGCTCTTTCACTTAAACAGTCCAAGCCCAGTTTACTACCTGTAACCTACCCGCCGTATAGCCAGTGCGTCCGAGAGATTCCGAAGAATCACTTGATGATCAAAGACCTGACGGAGTAACATGATTGGCAGGCCCTGGGCCGGGTTCACTCACACACTACAAGCCCGGAATACTACCGGTAACCTACCCGCCACATAGCCAGTGCGCTTGAGACATTCCGAAGATTCACGGGACGATCAAAGACCTGACGGAATAACATAAATGGCAGGCTCTTTGCTCGCAGTTTTTCACACCCGATTCTCGCACTCGATATCAATATTCCCCAGACGCAGAGCGGCTAAGGCACTCCTAATCCAAGACACAGAAGCACGAGGCACCGAGTCAGGATCGTCTTCTTACTCAACACTCAGAACACGGATCAGCAAGCTACCCTTACCAGCACGCCTGCAGCCCGAAGACCGACGGAGTAAGATAATGGTACGGCTATGCCAGACCAAACTCTTTCAGCAGCACATCACCAGACTCTTTCGCCCACAGCCAACACATCCTGAACTCAAAATAGCCCAGACGCACACGACTCTGGCATATCATCCAGTAGGGTCACGCTGCTCGTCACCAACGTTTCAACTGCAGTTCGGAATGGCATACCACTCACCACTAAAGCATCGCCACTGTTCAAACTGCTCTGACCAGCTCAGGGACCAATCCAAATCCAAAACACAGAGGCACGAGGCAATCTAGTTAGTATCGTCTACTAACTTAAGCTCGAACACGGCTCAACATGCTACCCCTGCGTACCCTTCCATAGCCCAAAGACCAACGGAGCAAGTTTACAGAAGGCAGACCAAACTCTTTCAGCAGCATATCACCAGTCTCTTTCACCAACAGCCAACACATCCCGGACTCAGAAACGCCCAGCTGTCACTTAATAAGCTCCACCCGGGGCACGGATACGTGGAACAAGCAAGTTAGAATCGTCCGCATACTCCAGCTTGAACACGACTCAACATGCTACCCTTGCGTACCCGTCCATAGCCTGAAGACCGAAGGAGGAAGCTTAAGGTAGGGCCAAGCCACTAACGTTCAAGCACTTTCTACCAGTGCATCACCATACCCGTTCGCCCACAGTCAACGCATCCAAGGGAACAACAAAAAGCAACAACCACTTCGCCTACCACTCAAGCACTCCAAATCCAAGACGGAGACATGCAAAGCAAGCAAGTTAGTATCATACACCTACTCAAGCTCAAACACGGCCCGACATGCTACCCTTGCGTACCAGTCCATAGCCTGAAGACCAATGGAGCAAGCTTATGGTAGGGCCAAGCCGCTAACACTTTCAGCAGGACTCACCAGACTCACAAGCCTGCAGCCAACATCTCGAACCAGTTCTGAGCGCAAGAGGGGCAGCTCAGATACAGCACACCCTCATGGGAAACGAGTACTCACAACCAATTCTTTGCTACTCGGTACAATGGCTCAACACAGTTTGGAAAGGCATCCCAATTTTCACCAAGCAAAGCCACTAGTCCAAACAGCTCCAACCCAGTTTAGAACATCGAGCCCAACATCGAGGACTTAAACAGCTCATCACCAGTCTCACAATTCGGTTAAGTTTGACTGAGGAGTGGTGTCCGCCGGCAAGACCCACAGCCAAAGCCAACTAGTTCAAACAGCTTGACCACTTCGGAACAGTGTAGCCAAAGGACGAGAATGATCACCACTCGTCTCGCTTACTCGGCCCAACAGCCAGTTTAGACAGGCGTACCGATCCCCACCAAAGCTAATAGTCCAAACAGCTCGACAAGCTTAGAACGAAACGTCGTACCTAAGGCAAGGGATCCACCCTCACAAGAAGACTGGGGATCGTCGATGGAACAGCTTATGTTTGCACTAGTCTCGCAACTCGGTCCGAAGGATCGACTCCGATTTAGAATGGGGATCTGCCGACACGAAGGCAAGGGGGATCTGTCGCTCACCACCAAAGCGTCGTCGCCAGCAGTCCAAACTGCTCGACCAGCCTGGAACGTCGGGGCCACAGTGCTCATCGGCCAAATCTTCGTAGCCACCGGTCCAATAGCTCAACTCCACATCAGAATGGCAGATCCAAGCCAGAAGGCGAGGAACCAATGATTCCTCATCGAAGCATTGCCACTAGTCCAATGGCTCCTACCTACTTAAAACAAAAGACCCACATACTGCACAAACCAACAAACCAACCGATGCTGAGTTATGCCGTGCTATCATCCCACCCGGTCGAAGCAGGATGGTGACACGCCATCCAGGTTTGACGGATCTCACACCTTGCGGTTTTGTGCCACTCAGGTTTAGTCACAAAAACTAATTCCTACGACTCGCACGACTCTGCCATCTTCCCTGGCCGATCTCGTAGCCGATGCACAGTACGAGACCGACACCAGCAAACACAATAACAACTACTCCACATCCAAGTTACAGAGACACTTAAGGGAATCGCGAACTTTCTAGCCACAAGCCCAATATAGTGCCGACTGCGTACCCGCCAAGTAGCCAGTGCGCCCGATAGATTCCGGAGAATCACGGGACGATCAAAGACATGACGGAGCAACATTATTGGCAGACCCTGGGTTACCTGTCTTACTTCGCAAGTCCAGTATACTGCCGAGTGCGTACCCGCCACACAGCCAGTGCGTCCGATCAAAGCTGGAGAATTATGGGACGATCAACATTATTTGCAGGCCCAGGGTTTCCTCTCTCTCTTCGCAAGTCCAGTATACAGCCGATTGCATACCCGCTGCATAGCCAGTGTGCCTGATTAATTCCGAAGAATCACAGGACGATCAAGGACCTGACGGAACAACATTATTGGCAGGCACTGGGTTACCCCTCTCTCTTCGCAAGTCCAGTATACTGCCGATTGCATACCTGCCGCATAGCCAGTGCACCCGATTAATTCCGGAGAATTACGGGACGATCAAAGACCTGATGGAGCAACATCATTGGCAGGCCCTGGGTTAACTCTTTCTCTTCCCGATTCTCGCACTCGACATCGATGTTCCCCAGGCACAGAGCAGCACACTACCAACAGCAGCTTCGGCAAATCAGAAACATTGCCCAGTAGTTTTCGCCCAATGGGGATTGATGGGGCGGAACATCTTTAAACTTCGTTCGTGGACGATCCACGAACTCTCTTCGAGCACGACACTCGCTGTAAGTACTTCGCCGAGGCCCTCGAATGGGATCAATCCAGTCTCGGAGTTTTGGAAATGACCAAAGGGATGCTATTCCCACCGCAGCCTTGCAGTGATCGATACAGCTTCACGCCGACCCGTAGCCTGGTGAGGGCCGACCCGAACAAGGCGGGTCAGACCGAGAACCCTCTGGGTTACCCTAGTCCCGGACGACGACGAGGAAGGGGACCTCGCCCATCTGGTTGGACACCATGGCTTTTACTGATTGCGTTCGAATTCCTCCCATTAGGGATGATCATTTCCTTAGGACACCCATGGCGGTTCATGAGACGCCGTAGTGATTCTTCCGCAGGTTCACCAACGGAAACCTTGTTACGACTTTTACTTCCTCTCAAAGACAAGTTTTGCACCGTCGTTCCAACACGGATCAGAATGACCCAAGGGTCATCCGCAGCCGCGTCAGTCCGAGGTACTCAACTAGTCATCGATGGGTTGTAGCTACAGGCGGTGTGTACAAAGGGCAGGGACATGTTCGACACGAGATGCTGACTCGCACCTACTGGGAATTCCTGGTTCACGGGAAGAATTGCAAACCCTGATCACAACCACAAATGATATTCTAAGATTTTCCGGAGTCCTCTCGGACCAGGAAACTCATTGAATCGTCCACTGTAGCACGCGTGCGGCCCCGGACATCCAAGGGCATCACAGACCTGTATTGGCTCTCTTTTCATGCAACTTTAACGCCACAAATCCCTCTAAGAAGTCATCCATAGTCTCTTCGGCTACTACTCGAGTCTAGTTAAAGGCGAGAGTCACGCCAGTTTTGTGCGGAATTAACTGCAAGCTCACACCAGTGGCTGTACGGCCATGCACCACCACCCACTGAATCAA
>JAHWFP010244037.1:50623-84712 GCA_023313725.1 Lithobius niger
GAAACGAGGAGGAAATACAAATGGAAATACAATTACGACCCTAAGGGGTTGAGAAAATACTAAAAACTGGGTATATAGTTAAGGTAAAATCACTACTTAAGGCCACCTGTGAACAAGAAAACTACGCCGGCCAACGATTTCAGTGATGCAGTCCAGATTACAAATATAGTCTAACCTTGTTAGTCCTGCCAACGGCTCCATGAAGGATGGTCGGCTGCATTGTAAGGTAAGCCAATTCTCTACATATACGTATGTATATACTTATGCATATTTTCAGGAAAATATACAACAAAAACACTTATATAAACGCACTTATTCGCTTATTCGTAATTAATCGTGAGGAATTTGCATTTTTACAAAAAACGTCCCCAACATCCTTAAGTACGTGTTAAGCCTAACCAAACCTAACCATTCGAACGTTTAAATAATCAAGCAAATTTTCGTATCTTTTAGACTTCTAACTTAAATTTGCGTCATGCTCCAACCCCACACGAAGAATGATTTCTTCACCTAAGTAGGACTTTCTCATCTTCGGAATTCAGCCTTCTCTCGTCAGCAATGGTCCGTACATACATCTTCTTAGGATGAATTGGCCCATAACCTCTTCAAGCTCTTCCGTTGATTGGGACAACTGCCTGGATAATCTCCCCTTCAGGACTTCCAAGGGTCGATGAAATTCATTCTGAAGATTCAGTAATGACTATTTTCTCTCATAATTCCGACTGGTAGAGTTCATGGCCTTTCTCAAGTCACCCTTTCCGAAACGGACTGCAGGGCGAAAGGTCAAGAAACATCCCCTTAATCCAAAAGTTGCTGCGCCGCTTACACCCTATGGCAAGTTCGGCAGACCGACGAATGAGAGAACGAAGCTTTACGTTGATTTATTTCCTGCAGGAAACGTCATAAATCTGATGAACAAGTGTTCTTCATGAGCAAGAAACTTGGTAGTGTAAATGTTTCTTGGGTCAAGAGCTGTGTAGTGAGCTGTAACGTGTTACATGTCCCTGACCGTGTGCTTCCTCATGAATGTTCTTCATGCTCTTACTTCTGTGTTATGGGAAAGTGCGCCACTGCCCTTCCTTCTAAAACAACTAATACAGGACGTGACCACCGTGTTCGCACCTATAGGACTTCTAACGGACAAACATGTTGAACGGCTCTACGTGCGAGACTTCCGTCTGCATGCCGCAACATAACTGACCGAACTTTGCCATCTCTGCCCTTAGTTAACTCTACGACTCTAGCCAATTTCCACCTTCCTCTGGGCAACTTCTCTTCCATTTTTAGCACGACATCATTAAGCTGGACGGGTTCTTGTTGCTTGGAGCCTCTTTGCACTTCATGAGCGGTTCTAAGTTGCAATAAATAATGACGGCGCCATTGTTTCCAGAAGCGAGACATGAGCTGACCCCTGTATCTCCAACGTCTCAACAACTGCGGGTTGGTAGGGATGTCTGCAGTGTGTAGGAAACTATCTGTCAGGCAACCCCCTCTACGTCCAAGCAAAAAGTGTGCAGGGGACAAAATAATACTCCTCATCTGAAAAATCCTCTGTAAGCGGTGCTAAAGGGCGATTGTTTACAACCGATTCTACCTCAGTTAACACCGTGTAAAATTCATCTGACGAAAGCAGTGCAGAGCCTAGGGTACGCCGTAGGTGATATTTTATTACTTGTACCATTCGTTCGTACATTCCTCCCCACCATGCTGCTCTAGGAGGGATCATCTTCCACTCAATGCCCAGCTGAGTCGCCACCTCCTGTACTTGCGTGTTACGTAACCAGGCGTAACTTTCTCTAAGCAATCGGTCCACCTTCTTAAACGTTTGAGCATTGTCACTAAAGATTACTCTGCACCCTCCTCTTCTGGCAACGAACCTTCTAAAGGCAAGAATGAAATTAGCTGCACTCTGTGATGCTACAAGTTCCAAGTGCACTGCTCGAGTTACTGCACACGTGAACAAACAGATGAAAGCCTGTGTCTCTCCTTCTTGAGCCCTCACAGAAACCGGGCCTGCAAAGTCCAGCCCACAGTGCAAGAAGGGTACTACCTCTGTCACTCGCTCGGCAGGCAAAGGGAGCCTCATCTTCACTGGCTGGTTTTGCGTTCCACCGCCGACATTTCATACATCCATACACCACCTTTCGTACTGCTTGACGGCCGTGCAGAATCCTTACATCCTTCCGTAACAGGGCTAACGTTCTTTGCACCCCTCCGTGCATTGCCTGAATATGACGGTCTTGTATTAACAAATCTACCAAACCTCCGCCCTTCAACAAAAGAGGGCGCTTCTGAGCTTCACTAAAGGATGTACACTCTTAGTCTTCCACCTAAACGAATCAATTTCTCTGCATCTAAGAAGGGTTTAAATTGAGCAATGCTGGAATCCTTGATAATTCTTTGTTTGCCAACAACGATTTTTTCTCTGGCCCAAAAATTTGTGCCTGTGTTACATAAATCCAATATTTTTCAGCTGCAACTATTTCCGGGTGGGATAACCAAGTAACTCGCTTGCCATTCTTGTTACGACAGTTTGTACAAAAACGTAGGATCCATGCTGTAATTCTTGTCAGACGTTGCCAAGAACTAAATTTCTCAGCTTCTAGCAGTGGCGTCATTTCCACAACTACTTGAATTACAATTGGAACTATTTGCTCTTCACTACTCAAATCAGTCCTCTCTGCCTCCTTCAAGGCTGGTTCCACTTCTGTCCAGGCGACTTCTGGTAAACTAAGCCATGAGGGCCCATGCCACCATTCCTCATTACAAAGCAAATTCGGTAGTCTTTGTCCTCTCGTAATTATATCTGCAATGTTTCTATTGCTGCTGCAGTAGTTCCAAGTGCCTCTTTCCCTTGTAAGCACTTGAATCTCTTGAACTCTTTGGGCAACAAACAGCTTCCACCTAGAAGGAACATCCTCAATCCATTTCAAGGCTACCATAGAATCCGACCAATAGAAACGAAGTGTATTGGATAAGCTCAAAACTTGTGCAACACTTTCAGTAAGACGACTTCCTATGAAGCAGGCCATCAATTCCAATCGTGGAATACTCATGGGTTGAAGAGGGGCTAATCTAGACTTAGCTGTAACAAAACAAGCGTTGAATTTTTGTGGATTGCCTACCGCATAACGAAAATAAACAACCGCCGCATACACACGTGGTCCTGCGTCACAAAACGTGTGCAACTGAAAGCCTGGTAAAGTGCTGACTTGTAGCCAACGTGGAATTTCTAAACGTGGGAGTTGCTGTAAGTCTTGCTTCCACTGCAACCAAACTACTCGGAGATTCTATGGCATTTCTTCATCCCATTTCACCTTCAGACGCCACAAATCTTGTAACAAGCATTTTAACAAGATGACAAATGGATGCTAGAAAACCTAGTGGATCAAACACTCGAGCAAGCATTTCTAATATGTGATGTTTAGTGGACACTTCCGATTGGCTTGCTTCCAATAGAGCACTAGAGCACAAACTTAAACTGTCGGCCGTAGTGTTCCAGGTGAGACCTAAAACCTTGACCATTTCCTCAACAGGCTCGTCAACTGATGTCCGACCATCCCCTATCCACAATTTTCGCAATTTTTCATCGTTGGTAGCCCACTTCATAAATTGCATGCCTCCTTTCAACATTAACTCGTACACCTCTGTAGACGTCTTGTGCCTGCAATTGGAGTATCCTCTCCACTCAAATGGTCATCCACGTATGTGTGCAAATCCAAAAGTTGACCGAGGTCCCTGTTACACGAGGGGTGTGTGCTTGCATGCAGGCGAATAGTTGCGGCAAGTAAAAACGGGCTAGCTTTCATTCCAAAGAGTACACTCGTCATGCGTAGTACCCTCAAGGGTGGTTTGGTTCCCTTTTTCCAGGGCTCATCCGTCCATAGAAATCGAGTTGCGTCTCTATCTTTTGGATTCAGTCTTACTTGCAAAAAGGCTTTGCTCAAATCTGCCGTAATGCCGATTTTCGGCCACCGGAAACGAAGAAGAAGATCAAAAATGGGCGGATTCAAACTTGGCCCTGCATGCTGACAATCATTCAGGGAGCGTCCCTCTTCTGGCTTAGATGAAGCGTCGAAAACAATTCTGCACTTGGTAGTCTTTCTGTCTTCCTTTATGATTGCATGATGAGGCATGTAATACACAGTAGGGCTGTGCTCCTCTAACCTAACTTCTTCCGCATGTCCTTTCTCCAAATATTCAAACAAGGTACTCTTATAACGTTCAAACATGGCAGGGTTCTGTCTCAACTTCCACTGTAACCTTCGCAAGCGTTCCAAGGCTACCTCGAAATTATCTGAAAGCTCATTCTTCTTCTCGTTCCAAGGAATGTTTACTTGGTATCTATTGTCCTGCAGTGTAGTGGTTCTACGAAATGCCTCCCAAACTTCTACTTCTTGTAGTGTCTGTTTCGACCGTTCCTCTCCTGCCAAAGTTCCACTACTGTCGAGCTCCCAAAACTTGGAAATACCAACAGGCCATTCCATTTTCTCATCTGCGGTTGTTGCTACACACATTGACACCGTTGTTGTGTTGGGACTATACATGGGCGTGCAGCCGTGCAACATCCATCCAAAAACGCTATTGATTGCCATGAGAGTCGTGCTTAACTTTTTCATTTGACCAGTTATCACTTTCCAGTACTGATCAGCGCCAATTAATACATCTACACTCGCCACTTGCCCTAGGCCCATCTTCTGATTCCAACTGCGAGCTTGGTAATCTTGCAAAAATCTTTCAATCAATCCACTTTCCTAAATCTTGACCCCATGACAAATTTCCGGAACCTGTAGCGCAGAAAGCTTGACTTGAACACCATTGCTTCCACACAGCAAAAAGGAGATTATGTTGCTTCTCTGTTGACGTTTTCCACCTCCAAACGAATGAATTCGTTTCCCCACTCCTCCTCTTCCCCACTCACTGGCAATCTTAAACGCTCTACCAACCGTGTCGAGATGAACGAGCGCTCACTCGCCGAATCGACCAACAACACAATGTCTTCCATTCCTCCTTCATGTTGCACCCATACTCGCAATGTCTGTAACACGGAGACAGTCTTGTCCTTGTTTCCTCTTGACAAAGACGCTGATGCCATCACGGCAGAATGAGATGTGTCTGTAGCCAACGTGTCTACTTCCTGTGATGGAGCTCTCATGCGGCTAGTTGCTCTGGCTGGAACTTTTGACATATCTGGCATATTTCTGCTGCTGGCAAGGGCGACTGAGGGCGAGTTGCGTTTGTGGCAAAATACCGTGTTGTGAGTCACAGCTCGACACATCCTACAATTGACTCGCTGGTCACATGTGCTTGCAAAATGGTTGGTCTTCTTTAAACACCGAAAACACCTACATGACGTTGATAGGGCCATGCGGCGCTCTTGATTGCTTACAGTCTTCGGGCATGCTGCAGACGAGTGCAACCCTCCTTCGTTGCAAAACACACAGTATGGTTTAGAAGGCTGCATGTGGCCACCCTTGGTTCCTGTTGATCCTTCCGTGACAAGCAATGAGGTGGAAGGCATGGTTAAGGCTCGAGACACTTCCCCCTTTCAACTTGCGTTTTGTGCATGAGCTCCTTCCTTTAAGTGTGCGGCACTGTACGTTAATTCCAATCCTTTCAATTCATCTTTAACAAAGTCTACCAGCAGTTGCAAGTCATATACTGGCATCCCTTTGTTTTGACGGTGCCACTCTCTAACTATTGGATTTGGTAAGCAACGAAGCAGGATAGGACAAAGCAAGGACCCCATTGTTGACGCATCTTGCCCCAACACCTCTAGGGAACGCAAATGCTTTTGAAAGTCTTCTATAAGAAGTCGCAATTCTACAATGTTGTCCATTCTTGCTACTGGCTTGAGTGCCCACAACAAACGTAGATGTTCCGCCACTAACAGCTGCTTATCTCCATATTTTTCTTCAAGTAGCTTCAATGCGTAGTCGTAATTCGCCTCCGTTAAAGAGAGACCGGCAATTGTCAAACTGGCTGACTCCTTTAGCAGCCCCTTTAAATAGTTAAATTTGTCCACCTTAGACAAATCTGGATTTTTGTCAATTCCTGCTGAGAACTGATCAGCAAATCTTTCCCAGTCTGCTAAGGTTCCATTGAACTTTGGAATTTGAAGCTTTGGCAGTTTGGCGGATTTCACACTTCTTACGGCAGTTGCTGTTGCTACATTCGACTTTAGAAATCGATTTGCTGCTACTTTTGCATCAATAATAAAGTCGTTGAAAGTATCGTTGCTCGTTACTTCTGCGGCCACATCTGCTGCTGGGCTGGCGACTTCTAATTGCTCATTAACTTGCAGTAAGGTTACTTCCTTTGCTATCAATTTAGCTAAACAGCTTTCTACTTCTCCCATATCTTCATCTGTGATTGCTTGCCTTAATTCTTGGAT
The DNA here is from genome assembly GCA_023313725.1 of Lithobius niger. Lineage (NCBI taxonomy): Eukaryota > Metazoa > Arthropoda > Chilopoda > Lithobiomorpha > Lithobiidae > Lithobius > Lithobius niger. The sequence goes on from JAHWFP010244037.1 coordinate 57,018, forward strand.
CAACCTCGTAATGATTGGCCTCCTAGCCGCTCGACTATTTTTTAGCTGGGCGAGTTCCATCTTTAACTGCCTATCACATACAGATAGCTAACCAAAATTAAACCAAACTACTAGCCAAGCAAAGGAAACATACAATGGCACAAAAGCCCTACTATTCGAAACCACAAGAAGGCAACAACCAGAGTCCGAGTTGCCCCTCCCCCTAATGGGGAGAGAGCAACGACGCCGCAAGAGCGACGCTACCACTACTTAACTCTAGGGTAAGGCGAAAGGGTTTCTAATTACACAAACACTACGCTCCCATTTGCTAAAGGCCATGAAAACGACTCCCGGGTTTCGGCACCACTGCCCGGAAAATAGCAAAGTGGGAGACATGCCATTAGACTGAACTCTTAACTAAACGGTTGGGGGTTGGATTGGGACTTAAAACTATGCAGCCACTAGTGGTTGCGCATCGGGGTTGCTCGAACTTCGCTAGCTAATACCGCGAAGACACTATGGCCCCTGTCCTTAAAACGACTTACAAGTCTAAGGCGGAATTAGGTTCATTTGGGACTCACTGAAAGAAGAAGCTCAAAATGGCAGGCTGAAAACAAAGACAATTGATTAGTGACAATTGATCTCCAAAGACAAGACACTCTTAAACTAAACCACTAATCCATCTTAAATTCTAAGTCCCAGCAAAATAGGCCTAGGGCCTTTAGGCTTAATCTTAACCCTAAGTCATTCCCCCTTTTTCTCAAGTAGGCCTAACTTAGTCCTAACATATTTCCACCAACTAAATTTTCCCCGGAAGAAAGTAGTCCAGGGCAGGAGATCTTTTCTGGTCAAGTCCAGTCGTCGAAAAGGCAACTTTATTTCCAAACATTTGCTTAAATACGTTTCACATAATAGGCAAGCACGCCTGCACGAGAAACGAGGAGGAAATACAAATGGAAATACAATTACGACTCCAAGGGGTTGAGAAAATATTAAAAACTGGGTATATAGTTAAGGTAAAATCCCTACTTAAGGCCACCTGTGAACAAGAAAACTACGCCGGCCAACGATTTCAGTGATGCAGTCCAGATTACAAATATAGTCTAACCTTGTTAGTCCTGCCAACGGCTGCAAGAAGGATGGTCGGCTGCATTGTAAGGTAAGCCAATTCTCTACATATACGTATGTATATACTTATGCATATTTTCAGGAAAATATACAACAAAAACACTTATATAAACGCACTTATTCGCTTATTCGTTATTAATCGTGAGGAATTTGCATTTTTACAAAAAAAATCCCCAACATCCTTAAGTCCGTGTTAAGCCTAACCAAACCTAACCATTCGAACGTTTAAATAATCAAGCAAATTTTCATATCTTTTAGACTTCTAACTTAAATTTGCGTCATCACCAGACTATTTCACCGGCACCCAACGCATCCCCAACTTAAGGATGCTACCCTTGCGTATCCGCCACGCAGCCAGTGTTCCCGAATCATCCGAAGGATCACGGGATAATCAAAGACCGACTGAGCAAGATTACGGTAGGCACAGAGAAGGCATCAGTGCTCATCCACAGTACAAGACCAGTCTCTTAAATACATTTGCTGGCGGTCCGTGCACAACTCACCCAATCTCTAAGGCCGAAGCCAAAGAATCAAAGGCCCGCCCAAGGAGCTATAGCACAAGAGCCGAGACTCCCAAGTCAGGTCATGGCACTGCTGCTTCCAAGCTCAAAGCTCGTCAACAGCTACCATTCCCCGAAATGTCATGCCTCCGGCGCGAAGTGCTAAGACCTTCCGACGACGTCGCACATCAAGATCAACAGAGCAGCAGGTAAGACTCAAGCAACTTCTGAATATCGTCCTTTTGTGTCACGCTCTTTTTGGTCACGAGGACGGGAGGTGTCTCTCGTAATGAGTGCATTTGTGGTTTTTGCATTTTTCTCCAGGTTTGCCCTCACCACTTTGGCAGAACCCCGCTTTCCATTCAGCTTTCAAGCTATACTTGCCCATCTTACTTTCATATATTTCGTACGTGCAGTCACACGGTATCACAGAACAAAATCATCTTACAGAATTCTCTCAACCCATCACTTAAGGGTTCAGGCATGCTGCGCCAAAGTCCGGTAAGGAACAGATCTGCACGAGACTGACACCCTTCCCTAGTCCATGCCTTCGTCAATGAGGGGGACACTGCTCGTTGCTGTAATTGGCGCCACAGCACATTTATCCATCTGTGATAGGGAAGAACACAATTTATATTAACCCCTGGTGTTGCTTTCGGGGTTCCCGGGAGTTCCAGCAAGCAATAAATATAAAGACATGCTGCCTTTCCTCCAGAGAATTCATCGAGTACCAATGTGTACGTAGAAGATGGAATTTAGGCGAATCTAGGGACTTCTTCCTTTAAAGTACCCGATATGGCTTGACCTGCCTGCACCAGAAGTCATGTGCCCGAACTATGCGAACAAGACGTAAACACAGAGCGATGATGCTAACCGACTTTGTGTGCCCTAGCCGAAAAAGTAAACACACTCCGTCATTGTAACAACCAAACCGTCCTTTATGACGCCGAACCATCCGAAGAAGACGTAGAGCACTCAGACCGCAGAAAGCAAGTCAGTAACCATTGCCACCCCAGTACTCCTTCAGTTGGGACATCTAGGTGGTTGAGAGCGATTCGGAGGGTGTGCACGGCTAAACAGAACCCTCGACTTTCAGCAGCTTTTCTTGGCATGGGAAAATAGCACATCCGTTTGTTTCGGACGCACCAACCTGCTCTCCCCATTCCTTCGGCCGCCAACTTTTTCCACGTTCTGAATTTCTCCATTTATCGTTCGAAAATGGCATACCTTTGGCCTACTTTTCAATGCTCTGTTTCTCTCACTGCACCATTCTCTCTCTCCTCCAGTGTGGGTCTGAACCTTCATGGTTGAAGTTGACATAGGTTTGTTAGCATGTGGCTCTACTTGGTGTTGAAGTAGAGAAGTAATCTTCCTCCATCTCTGTGCGTGAGCGTGAGTCATTTGGACTACTTAGGGCTCCAGATCGCAAGAACATCTGTCGTGAAAGTAAGGATGCGACCTTATCAGGGCCCTTTTTAAACCTAAGACCGAGGCAAAAGCAATGTGGACTCCCCGTTTCACCCAAATAAGACCGCCAAGGACATGGACTGTTTTCATTTAGTGCACGTCAAGTTCACGTAACCATGACGGGCCGATCTCTATCGGTGCTGGAAAGATTGAATGTGTCTGGACCATCAAGTCACTCGCTTCTCACTGAACATGTCAGGAATCACCAAATCTCACTTCTACTGCTTTCAAACCACGTCTCGCTTCTACCGACTTTCATTTAGTGCACGTCAAGATCACGTAAACACGAGAGGCCGATCTCTATCAGCGCTGGATAATCAGAAGGTATCAGGATCTGCCTACCGGACAAAATGTGACAATAAGCCAACGGTGCACATAAGAGGCTTGGCCCCGTTCAAGCTAATAAAAGCTCAGCAGTACTCACAGTTGCCGAAGTGTACATGACACAAAGACCGGCAAAGCAGACCATTACCTATTCTAATTCTTTCTCTCTGGGCTTTCTCTTTTTTCACTTAGTTCATGCCCTCATACTTTGAATCATCGGGCACTCTCACACATCACAGCTCACCTCCGTTTTGTCTCTTGCTCAGCATGCTATCCTTGCCTACCCGCCCATGGCCCGAAGACAGATGGAGCAAGATTACGGTAGGGCTGGGCCGCTAATATTCATGTCGTCATACTTTGAATCAGCGGGCACTCTCTCTCATCAGCCTCGCCTTCTGATCCAGCTGTTCAATCAGCTCAAGTTTTCATCATCACTTCTTGGACTTAGCCGACACCAAAGGGTGTTTTGTTGCGGATAAGTCTTCAATACCTGCAGCACCAAGGAGCAGCATTGTGTGCTAGCATTCACACCTTTGGTTACCAGCCTACTTTCGGGCCATGATCGGCTCTCGTCTCCAGACCATTTGCGTGATAGCGGTCATGTCCACAAGCCATTTGTTACCATCGACACTCCTGTTCCTTGCTATCAGCCCCCTACACAAAAGAGTGTGGTTGCGGATAAATCTTTGATACCTTCGGCACCGAGGAGCGGCATTGTGTGCAAGCAGTCATGCCTTTGGTTGCCAGCCTACCTTCGGACCGTGATCAGCTCTCGTCTGCAGTCCATTTGCAGCATGGCCTTCGGTAAAAATGCGTCCTGGCACTTTCTTTATCCATCACCTGCCGAAGAACTGGCACTCCTTCGGCTAAAATGTGACCTGGAGCCTTCTTTGACCATCACCTGCTAAAGATCTGCCACTCCTTCGGCTAAAAGGCGACTTGGCACCTTCTTTTCCCATCATCTTCCGAAGATCAGGCATTCCTCCGGCCAAACATACACTCATTCTGCCAAAAGCCCTTTCGTACCACATATCTACTTCAATAACCCAAGGTCCAACATGTATTTGGAGTACCGTGGCTCTTCGGTGGCCAACCTGCCCTCTATACCTATGATTTGGACCCTTACATCAACGTTGCTAATGCAAAAGAAGGGGATTTTTTACTAACGAAAACAAGAATCTCTAACCCGTGCCAAAGTGCAGTGTGGCGGCATGGAGTAGCCAAAGCCTTGAACAAATCCTGCTTTTATCGGTAGCCAGAGGAACAGTTCGTCCGTTCTTTCTCGGTCTTCTGACCCACTTGTTCAATCAGCTCAAGTTTTCAATGAACTCACTACTTCTTGGTTTTTGGACTTAGCCAAATTCTCTGCACCATCAATTTTTGACCACAGCAAAAAGACCCCCAGCTCATCCAGCATTCCGGAATATGAAGGAAATGCTTCAGGAGCCGGGGGACTAATTCGCTGCATATGCATCGGTGTGGAATGCCTCTGTGCCTCTGCCTCTGGACTTTTCGAAGGTCTAGAGAAAATGCCTTTTGACTTGCGTTGCGATCTTAACTTATCTTGTCTTAGAGCGACTTGGTCACCAACAACTTCCCATCTTGTTAATACAGATATCCAGAAAGGACTGTAGGGTTTCAGTTGTTTGTTTGTGTCCCGACCAGCGGCGGACAGGGGCCTAGTCTGCCCGTGTATTCGTGTCAACATGGAATGAGGGAGTTCCCACTGATCGGGTGAGACAGCACAATCTCTGCATATGCAGTGGAGGTTTTTTGCCCTCGGCACTGGTGCGCAAGTCCAGTGCGTCCTCAGACAAACAACCTCGATTCTTTAGAAATTACCATCGACTGATGCGATAAAGTTTCTCCACCCTTGCCTCAGTTCTGCTCGGTTCTTCGGGGAACCAACCCAACGCTATGATGGGCTCATCTGCTATTTGCGTGAGAGCAGGCACGTACGCAAGCCATTTGATGCCACCGACAGACATGTTGCTAGCTCTCAGCCCCCGACACCAAAGGACGTTTTGTTGCGGATAAGTCTTCACTACCTTCGGTACCGAGGAGCGCCATTGTGTGCAAGCATTCACGCCTTTTGTTGCCAGTCTACCTTCGGCCCGTGATCAGCTCTTATCTCCAGACCATTTGCGTGATAGCGGGCATGTCCACAAGCCATTTGATGCCATCGACACACCTGCTGCTAGGTCTCAACCCCCGACACCAAAGGGCGTGTTGTTGCGGATAAGTCTTCGCTACCTTTGCCATCGAGCAGCGGCATTGCGTGCAAGCCTTCACGCCTTCGGTTACCAGCCTGCCTTCTGGCCGTGATCGGCTCTCGTCTCCAGACCATTTGCGGCATGGCCTTTGGCTAAAATGCGACTTGGCACCTTCTTTTCCCATCATCTGCCCAAGGTCTGGCGCTCCTTCGGCGAAAATGTGAGCATTCAGCCTCAAATACCGCGACCGCCTCATTCCGTGGCTGAGATTGGAGCCTTTCTCACGTGGCTGCACTCTAGATACATGCTTCGGCCAAAATGCGACCAGGCGCCTTCTTTTCCCATCACCTGCCGAAGATCTGGCACTCCTTCGGCTAAAATGAGACCTGGCGACTTCTTTGCCCATCATCTGCTGAAGATCTGGCACTCCTTCGGCTAAATTGCGATCTAGCGTCTTTTTTCCCCATCATCTGCATTCCTCTGGCCAAACATGTACTCATTCTGCCAAAAAATTCTTTCGTAAAACATATCTACTTCAATACCCCAAGGTCCGACATGTATTTGGTGTAATGTGGCTTTTCGGTCTCTCCAACCTGCCTTCCATGCGTATGATTTGGACCGCTCCATCAGCGTTGCTAACACAGAAGAAAGGGATTCCTACTAACAAAAACGAGAATCTCTGACCCATGCCAAAGTGCGGTTTGGCGGCATGGAGTAGCCAAAGCCCTATACAAATCCTGGTTTGATCGGTTGCAAAACCAGGTTCAGCCTCACTATGTTCGAGATTCCACCTAGCATTGCTAACCGAGGCAAATGAACCACCAGGCAAGATAGTTCAAGGCATGCCGAAGACATCCATACACTCTCGGGGAGACACAGGACAAAGCCGGACTTTGATCGGCCAGCTAGTACAGCTACTGCAGCTATTACAGACAGAGCTACAGAGTGACTACTGTCCCTATATATGCTTCGGACAGTGCACCTAGCGTTGCTAACGCAGGTCAAATCGCGAACCAGAAGTACTAGAGGCCTAAATTTTGGAAGGTAGATAGGTCTTTTCATAGCCGATCTAACAAGGCTAACCTCATCAAAATCGGACGAATGCTTTTCGAGTTACTAAAAAAAAAAGGTAAAAACCCTACGACCGCCCTCTTTATGGTTGGCTTCACCCGCGTACACTAGAAACAAGCGTTGGTAATGCAGGAAAAATGAAAAGTGCTCGGTTCACGGCAAAAATCGGCATGACCTGGGGGACAATGCTAGATAGACGGCCCCAGAAAATGAGCGTCCTGGCCCCAACCTAGTCTTGCTGGCATCCAAAGTCGCACTTTTCGTAGCATTATGGAATGTACGGAAAATCGGTCAAACTGTCAGGGCTCAAAAACTGGCCGTTTAAACATCATGAAACTCAGTGTGTGGTTAGCCCTCGTCCATACGCACATTTTAAGCCCAACCGCAACTCCGTGAGACTTCTCTGAGCGAGCTATTCGGAAAAAAAACCAGCGATGCCACTTGGAAATAGCATTGTGAGAGGTAGGGCCACACGGTTAAATGGTCGGGGCTCAAAAACGGACCGTCTATACTTGATGAAACACGGTGTGAGGTTAGCCCTCGTCTGTACGCACATTTTAAGCCCAACCAGAAGTCCGTGAGACCTCTGTGAGCCGAGCTATTCGAAAAAAAACCGGTGGTTCCCTAAAAATGCCGCAAGCACCCCTCCTCCCCGGATGTTAGCTTCTCCCGCGTACACTCGAAACCAGCGTTGCTAACGCAGGAAAAAGGAAAAGTGCTCGGATCACGGCCAAAATTGGCATGCGCCCGGGGAACGATTACGATGGGTGCCCTGGCCCCAACCCTGTTGTGCCGGCATCCAAAGTCGCACATTTTGTAGCTTTGCGGAAGGTACGGAAAATCGGTCAAACTGTCAGGGCTCAAACACTGGCCGTCTAAACATCATGGAACTCAGTGTGACGTTAGCCCTCGACCCCGCGTACAATTTAAGCCTAACCACAAGTCCATTAGATATCTGTGAGCAGCGCTATTCGATAAAAGCCCTGCAACGGTCCCCTTGATGGTTGGCTTCGAGTGTTGGCTTTAACGTTGGCTTTACTGGAAACCAGCACTGCTAACGCAGAAAAAATGAAAAGTGATCAGATTGCAGCGAAAATCGGCTTGTGGCTGGGAGACAATGCTAGATGGACGGCCCCAGAAGATGGTGACCCCAGAGGCAACAACACGTGGGATGACAGACACTTGTTCCCGCAACTTGTCTGCTTGCTTTCCAGGGCTAAAAAAGACTGGTTTACTTTGCACCGGGGACGTGCGTGGTTGAAGCCGGACGGTTAAAGGAATTGACGGAAAGGCACCACCAAAACCATATTTCACTCAACACGGGAAAACTAACCCGGCCTGGACACCAGAAGGAATGACAGATTGAGAGCTCTTTCTTGATTCGGTGGGTGGTGGTACATGGCCGTTCTTAGTTGGTAGACCGATTTGTCTGGTTAATTCCGATAAAGAACAGCACTCAAGCCTGCAAAATATACGACCGATACCGTGGTATCATGTATGCATGTGCTGGTGCCCGTCGGTCGATTGCTTCTTAAAGGGACAAGCAGTGTATCAGCCACACGAGATTGAGCAATAACAGGTCTGTGATGCCCTTAGATGTTCGGGGCCGCATTCACTACAATGAAAGAATCAGAGTGGGTCCTGTCCGAAAGGACCGGGGTAACCATGAACCTCTTTCGTGACAGGGATCGGGGTTTGCAATTGTCCCTCGTGAATGTGAAATTCCCAGTAAGCACGAGTCCTAAGCTTATGGTGATTACGTCCCTGCCCTTTTTACACACTGCCCATCACAACTACCGGTTGAATGATATCGTGAGGTATTTGGACTGGCAGTAGTGATGGCTCCCGGGTCACTGCTGCATGCCGAGAAGATGGCCGAACTTGACCATTTTTAAGGAAGTAAAAGTCGTAACAAGGTTTCCGTAGGAGAACCTGCAGAAGGATCTTTACCATCCAAAATGACAAACGTTTGCACTATTGGCGATGGGAGGTCAACCATCCTGACAACGCGGCAAATATGAAGACAATCAGGGAAGCCACAGCGTCAAACTGGGTTCAGCTTGCGATGTTCTATCATTGGCTCTTCCTCGGACTCGGGACTAGGCAGCTATAGTACCTTGACCACGTAGTGGGAGGGAAAGATGCTTGGTCTGGTCCACCTTACGTGGGTCGGCCAACAACCAGGCAGTATGTTGTGGGCTACGGTTCAGTGCGACACTGTATTGCTCATAACTAGCGTGCTGTGGGAATAGTGTCCTTCTTGTCTACTGAGCAACATCGAGGCTAGAATGATTCCCAAGTCTTTCAGTGTCTCGGCTACTGGAGCACGCTCCCAAACTTCCGGGAAGTGAGCCTGCGTCAAAGGAATATCTGCATGTCAGGCATGTCTAGTACTCGTCAGACTGGTCGGTAAGTTTCTGCAAAAAGGTCAGTTGGCTGGCGGTGAGCAGTGGGTCCTCGCCTTCGGGCTTGAAGATCGCTGCACTAAGCCGATCAAGCTGTTGGACTGGCGGCAAAGACTAGCGGTGAGCAGTAGGTCCTTGATTTCAGGCTGGAAGATCACTGTTCTAAGCCAGTCACAACTGCTGAGTCGGTGGTATGAATGCCTTTAGTACCAGGTTGCCTATGTGGGGAAGATGTACTGGCCGAGCGAATTGGTGCCGATGCAGAATACGGAGCTATGTCTGATAGCAAGGCTGGTGGTTAGCAGTAGATTCTCGCCTTCTGGCTCGAAGATCGCTGCACTAAGCCGGTTGAGCTATTTGATCAGTGAGTGGGCAAAGACTGGTGGTGAGCAGTGGGTCCTCGCATTCGTGCTTGAAAATCGCTGTTCTATGCCGGTGATGAGGGCAAGACAAGCGGTGAGCAGTGGGTCCTTGCCTTTGGGCTGTGGGCACTCTGTTCTAAGCTGCTCGAGCTGTTGGACCGTTCGCAATACTAGCCGTGAGCAGTGGGTCCTCACCTTCGGCTTGATGATCGCTGTTCTAATCAGGTTGCTCCATTGGCTTTGCCTGATCTCCGGTGTCCTTCAACTGATAACCTGATATAACCCCCGTCGGGGTGTCTAGTCCACGGGGAGCGTCTTCTGGGCAGTCCGGTTGGCCAGCAGTAACACTAGCGATGGGCAGTGGGTCCTCGCCTTTGGGCTGGGGCACTCTGTTCTAAGCTGGTCGAGCTGTTTTACCAGTGGCAATACTAGCGGTGAGCAGTGGGGCCTCACCTTCGGGATGGAAGATCGCTGTTCTAAGCACGCCGCGCTGCTGGGCTCTCGCCTTGGAATTTGTGGGAACGTTGCAAGACTGGAGGTGAGCAGTGGGTCCTGGCATTCGGGCTGGAAGGTCGCTGCTGTAAGCCTGGTCGAGCTCTGGACCGGTGGCTATACTACCGGTGAGCAGTGGGTCATCTGGTTTTCGCGTTGGAAGATTTCTGTTTCTGAATTAAGTTGGTTGTGCTGTTGGACGCCTCTTCTCTCGGGATAATGGGACGACCTGGATCCAGACGACGCCAGATATCGCTTAGCACGAGCAGTTCGTCGTCTCCTTAGGGTTTGAAGATATTTCCTTAGTGGATGGTTGCCTTCTGGCTTGAACATCGCTTGGTTGATTATGTAGTGGTCCTCTTGCCTCTGGGATTGAAGTTTTCTGCCTCTACTACAAAGAACCGGTAAGAGGCTTGTCAAATGAGCAGGCTACCATTGAATGTTCTCTATGGCTAACGAGTTTCGTGCAGAGAGCAGTCCCAGTGAAACAGCATGCTGATTCTGTGGGTCTTTTTGCCTTTGGTCTTAAATATCACTGTTCTAAGCAGGTCGGGCTGTTCGATCGATGGCAATGCTAGCTGTGAGCAGTGGGTCATCTGGCCTTCAGGGTGGAAGATCTCTGTTCTAAGTCAGTTGAGCTGTTGAAACAGTGGCAACACTAGCGGTGAGCAGCAGGTCCTCTTGCCCTTGAGCTTGAAGATCTGTGGTCTAAGCATGTCGAGCTGTTGGACTTCTGGCAAAGACAAGCGGTGAACAGTGGGTCCTCTCGTCTTTGGATTGGGAGATCTCTGTACTATGCCGGTCGGAGCTGCTGTACCAGTGGCAACACTAGCAGAGAACAGTGAGTCCACTAGCCTTCGGGCTTGGAGATCGCCGCAATTGAGGTTTGGCTGAAGACTTAATGAACTAACGTACGCCCTCGCTGAACGCCTAGTCATCGAACTGTCGAAACGGTTCCCTGTGGGCTGCATAGGTGTGATGCACGCCCTGGGCTAGTAGGTCACCCCGACATGACTAGGTCAAAAGTCTTTTTGTGTAGGTGGAAACCAGTGCTACTGGATTTTTTCTTAGCATTTGGCTAGTATTGTTGGCAGACTCTGGAAAGAAGAAGACATGTTGTACATTCGTATTTTATACGCTTTAGCGTTTTTTAATACTACAGGTGACTGACTTGCTTCTCGCCAATGCAGGTAGAATTGACTCGTAGTGACTGCATGGCTCGTTGCTATGTTTTCTAATGCTTCTGCCTCCTACTTGCCGAATCTGCTTGATGAAATAATGTAGATTACTTCCTTGGGTATGCCATAGCACATCATAGATGTACTATTATTGTATTGTATTTAGCTATTAAAGATTGATTGTTGGTGGAAGAAGATGTGGATGCGTTGCTCATGGACTTGTATAGATTCAAGTTACTATCATCACCCGTAATTAATACAGGTATCGTTTGATGAGTTTGCTGTAGTGATGAGGAAGGCAGAAAAGCATAGAGTGTCAAAAGAGGAAGTATGCAAATATGGAGTTCGGCCATCTACCAAAGTTGTGGTTAATGGCAAAGTTCAAGATGGCGGTCAGGGTGGCGACGAATTCGGATAGTCGCTGGCAAATGCGGGGGAGATGGAAACTGATCGAGGTGAGGCATTATAAGCTGTACAGAAACTGTTTTCGATGGCAGTGCAGGGTCCAGGTCGATCGAATGCTGAAACTGGTGGGAGCTGAACATGGGGATGCTGTCCCATAAACTCACTGAAATGATGCACACAGGAAGGTTTTGGAAAGAACAACTTTACTGCAGACGTAGCAATCCAAAAGTTCACCAGCTGATTTCTCTTCGTAAGAAAAAACCGTAAAACAAATTGTGTTGCTATGACAGTCCACAATAATAAAAACAATAGTATTAAAATAAAGCAATGTCATATTGACAACAATACACATTAGACTGAACAATTACCTAAAATTAACTAATTTGTGGCTTCGTAAAATGAGCCACCGATAAGACTATAATTAGCCACTTTACGTGACAGATGCTGAAAGAAACTCAACCAGGAGGATTATAGCCCTTAGGATGCTTTATGGAGGAGGGCCTCACAGTGTGCATTTCACTCGTTCCCTGGTTTTGCTCTGTGAAGGGAGAGGCAAGCCTTACTCTCTTACGCAAATATATATGCATATTGAGGCTATCGTGGGCAAGGGGGAAATTAGCGCAGTTGGTGCGTTGAAGCATGAGTTTGCATTCGAGGTTGAGCTGGTGTCTCCGGTGGCCAAGGGAAAACTATTTGCTGCAAAATTAACTATTAATGGATGTCCTGTGGAATTCCACGACCTTCACGATCAGCCTGTGGCGACCAGAATTCATTTGTTGCCCCATAGCACCACTCCAGCGGACCTTGTGGCGTCAATGTCGAGTTTCGGAGCCCTAGAATCCCTTGTTTTCGAGCGTCTCACTTTTAGAGGGGAAGAGGTTTGCGACACAGGGGTGAGGCTTGTCACGTGTCGTTAAAACCATTCAAGACGATTGAACATGTGCCGGATGTCAGTGCTGTCAAGGGCATGCCAGCTCTAATAGTCATTGCGGAACGTGCACCGAGATGTCTGAGGTGTGCGTTGCGTGGACATTTTAGGGCCGTCTGCGAGAGTGTCCGTTGCGCGACCTGCGCCCGATACTTTGATCCACGTGATCATTACGAGCACCTTCGGGCTTCACAATTGGAAGTTGCACAGGTTGTTGCGCCCTGACCCGATGTGCGCCGCGTGGTTAGGAATCAGCAGCTGGTCAACAAGAATGTCGTATGTTCAGTTGAGAGTGGATTGTCCCCACCTGCTGTGGAAGTTAGTGTGATGCTCAAACCGGGGCCGAGTGCCTTGCAAGCTGGTGCCCCATTGTGCGTCAATCCGATTCTCAATAAGCCTGAAATCCTGGCTGTGTGTCCAGTTGTAGATGATTGCGGCAAAATGCAAAAAAGCAAGGGAGAAGAGGATGAGTTCAGTGCCCCACCAGCAAGGAAGAAAATGAGTAGTAAGTTTGGTAAAGAGCAGAAAGGTGCACCTTGTAAACAGTCTGGTGAGTAGTGATGATGGTTTAGTGTGTATACCCACGGTTGGCACTAATGTAACTATACAAACTGCAACTAGTTGTGAGGTATCCGCACGACAGGAAAATTCGAGTCGGGAGAATGAAGAAGTAGCAGTAGAAGTGAATCAGCAGTACAATCAAGAAAATGAACACGATTATTGCACTGATGTGCATATAGACAGTGCGGGTGTACTGTCGACAAAAGTTCCAACGTTAGTTTTTGGAGCTGCAGCATTGTTAGGACAGTGGTGCTTGTTTACACGAAGCCATTATGGATTATGTAGGAAGGGAAGTAGAACAGCATAGAAGCATCCTTTGTTATGTCGCAACAATGTGTCAGTTGAAGTGTTCAATAATTGAATGCGTCTAGTTTATTGTCCTTTGTAATATTTCAGTGCTACGGGCGATATTTTATACTGGACCCAGTTGCCTCACTCAGCAAATACGCCTACTAGAGTCAACGTGGGCCTGTCTGCAAAATCTATATCCTCGCTCAGCAATAGAGACTTGCTGATCTTCATATTTCTGACGAAATAAAATACCGCATCCCACAGCTAAATTAAGTGAGTTTCCTTTCCAAAACAATTGAACTTTTTTCTTTGCAACGGGAATACCGGCTACTTGTCGTTCAATGATAACAACAAAAAAAGATTCACAATGTGTAAAGTAACCGCTTGTAAAGTAACAATTTGTAAGGTAACCGTTTTCAATTATCTGATTTGGCATACCATACACAACAAAAATAGTTTTACAAACAATAGTTCTTGGGAAGGTCACAAATACACAGCATAACAGCAATTTGTTTCTCACCCTCTCCCCAGTGTTTCGTATCCTAATGGGTAAATCATATTGAGTCTGAGACTAACTCAGCTATTCATCAATGACCCACAACTGAGGCACCCTGACATAGTCCATATCAGCCTGGGATAAGTAGGCTAGTATGAGAGACTACCAGACTCTTTCAGTGGCTTTGCGGTCTATTCTAAACATTGTCTCGGCCCCTGCAATGATTGGCGCCTTCCCCTGCCCTTGATATTTTTTCTCATTGAAAACCGTGTAGTAATGTTCGAAAATGAGCCAGTTCATCTAAAACAGTTTTTTTTTGGTTTTTTTGCTAGCTCCTTCCAAAATTCTTTTCCCAATGCTTGCTATAACTGCCAAAAACTGAAAGTTGGCAAAACTGAAGCCGTCTCTACCCCCACAAAATAATCTTATCCTTCGTTATTTATACTAAAACCACGTTTTCTTATTGGAAATCTTTTCTTAAGAAATGGTAAGAATTATACACTATTATAAAATTAATAAAAGTATTGCTGTAAGTTTAACTAAGTAAACATTCGAACAAATAAACGAACACAAATTAATGTAAAATTTATACAGGCGTAGACAAAATAAAATAGCACAAGAGCAGAAATCCTACAATATAAATTATGCAATTCTGTAAGCTTTCATTATGACTTGTAAGCCTTTATCATATCAAATACCAAAACTGGCAAAAGGAACCGTCAAGTTTCAAATGGTTCGGTCCTTCGAAGGAATGATATCAACACACCAAAACATTCGCCAAGTTAATCACACCGACTAATAGTTCGAAGGTTAAATGAAAACTATAACGTTGCTCTATTTGGTAGCAATGTTCAAGTCTTAATTTAATGTCCAAAGCATCATTTGGTGCGATTAACTTGGCGAATGTTTAGCTAGGTTGATATCACTCCTTTGAAGGGCCGAACCATTCGAAACTTGACGGTCCCTTTTACCAGTTTTAGTTTTTGATATGATATCACTTTTTTATATTTTAATCTTGTATTAGACTCAACTCAACTATTCTGCAGATGTGTAATAATGGGTTGAGTGTCCATTTTCCCAATATATAAATTTCGTATAATTCCTTTGAGTGGCCGAACCATTCTCAACTTCGTGTCCTTTTTAACAGTTTTTTTGTTTTATTTTGACATTTTGTTTATTTTTCGTGAATTGGACGTGGAAACGAATTAAACTTGGACGGTGGCCGATCTATGCTTTCCTGATGGGGTGGGGAGGGGGGGGGGGGGGGCTGCTTCATGCCAGTCCAATGCCAGGTCTAGAGGATTATTGCACGCTTCCCCAGCGGGGTCTTGGGCAGAGCCTCTGAAACTTTTACATTTCATTCAGCAGCTAACCAATATGGTAGACTAACTAACAAACACTGAATATCCACAATGACATCTGATTACTACGTAAATGGCTATGCTAATTCATCTGCAGCTGATTTACACCTTTTTAATTTCCTTCAATACCGTTCTGCAGCCTAAAACTAATTTTTTTATTTAATTTTTAAAAATTAAAAACATAATTTCTTTGAGGCTTAAGTCAGCCGAAGCAACTTGATGCTTGTATGGCTGAACCGGCTCAATTTATACCATTTACCAGACTTTTTGAGAAGAATAAATATCTGGTAAAGGGAAGTGCCAACCCGGGATTCAATGCGGGGAAACCTCCGATCATCGTAGGGGCCGAAAGAAAGTCCAGAGTTTGCCAGAATAGTTCCCATAGTCGCTGAAGGAGCATGGTAGCCTCTCACGATTCCCTGGCCGGCAGTCCTGGCGGGGACTTTGCCAAGATCCCTTTTCCAGGGGTTCAACCAGATCCGCAAACCACCAGCAGCCAGGCTGAGCTCTCTCACCGCTTAGCCACGATGACCACAATTTAATGAATTCTACTTTTGAAGAATTCTGTATTCCTTGTGGGCTTTCGGGGGGGGCCCCCCCCCCCCGGAGACCCTGAAAAACTTTCATCACTGCTTCCTTTTTTGTCATTCGTGGGTAAGAAAACAAACAATTTTGAAGGTCAACGCAAAAATAATTTGAGCCATTTTTTTTCTTCATGCCTAACATAAAAGCAAGTTTCTAGTTTTTAATTTCTTTTAAGTGATGAAGGGAGGTGCACTCGCACCCAGTACACCCACCGACACTCAGATTCAGCTGACACTCAGATTCGCCACTGACACTCAAGATTCAGCTTAGAGAAACGAAAATTAGCTGTAAATACTAATATTAATGAAAAAACAATTCCCTGACCCATGGTGGCACGTGAATATTTTTGTTCATAATTGCTGCTCACTTGTCATTCTTAGCTGTTCACAATGTTGGCTCCATTGTGTTTCTTCGTCAGAATCTGCTAGAAGGCTACTTGTTTGAATTCGTGGAATTCATGCGAACCATGAAACGATTTTCGAAAAATTGCAGCACATTCTACAGTAATTGCTTCAGTTAAGGATGTTGGCGAAAATAAAAAAAAAATTAATAATAAATAATAATAATAATAATAATAATAATAACAATAATAATAATAATTATAATAATAATAATCTATATATATAATTACACTAAATCCGCAAGGCAGCCATCGGCAGCAGCCAAAGAGGGAGCAGCATCTCCACTCTCCAGGCCAGCAGCCGAACATACGATGCCATCTACCGACCGAACGGCAAATTAAATGAGGGGGGACGGGACGGGGGAGGGAGGGGGAGGGGAAGGGGAGCGAGACGACGTGGAATGAGCGAGTGAAGCGAGCGACTCCGCTAGTAATATATAATATAAAATAGATAATATCATCGTTATAATAAAAATAAAAATCGTTGTATTTTTCGGTTTTTACCGTAAATATTGCATTGCAACTCCATCTCTATTATTTGAATAGCCTAGGCAACTTTTCATAGAAGTTTGGGAGGGGAAAGGGGCAAACAATAGAATAGAAGAAAAAAATTAACTAAACCCACTCGTAAGTCAAGCAGCCCTGAATCATGACACCTGTGAAATGAACGACAAGCTTTCGAACGACAACACTATAGAATTGTTATGTTCTCTGCCTACTGTTGAATTCTTTTAAGGTTTAAAGATGTAAATACTATTGTTGTAAGTTAAACAATATCCCATATCAGGCATATTGTTGCTATAATTCCTTTCTCACCTAAAATGAAATAGATTCTTCCAAGCTGGTATCGCTGTTTCAACAAAGCTGCAGCTACGAAAATAAGTTAGAACTTTTGCCGACAGTACATTGTGTAAGAAAATAAAGTTGCGTTGACTTTGCAAGCATTGTTGGTAGTGTTGGTAATCCTATGTCTGGCACTCTTACAAGCAGTGAGGGAACGGGGGATGGTTGCGGAGTGGGGTAGGGGTAAACATTGGGTTAGGTTAGATCAGTGTTGTGCACTTGTAATTGCTTTCTTGTCGCTTGTGTATGCAATTTCCTCCTGGAATGTCAGGGGTGTCAAAAGCAAATTTCGGATGTTGAAGCGTTACTTGGGCATGTAGAAGTGCTAGGTGTTCAAGAATGGCATCTTAGAAATTTTGAGGGGGCTGCTGCTTTTAGGTCGGACTTCGTCAATGATGGGGGATGTAGATTTCTTCAAAAAATGGTCGGTGCCTTATGTTTCTTGAACAATTTCTGTTAATTTCGTGGGAATAGATGCCTGTGCAGTAAATATTTGTATGCTAGTGTGCGGGTGCTAGGGTGCTAGGGCCACTGTTGTAGTGGTCCATGTGACAGCCTCGCGGTCTATGCGAGAGTGGGAGGTGTGGTTTGCCCAGTCAGTAGTCCTATAATTGTTTGTGGCGATTTCATTGCACACAACCATGACTGTGGGTCGGTCCACATAGACACCAGGGGTCGTAATTTGGCTGCCACTATTGACCATACGGGGTCTGGCTGGTCGTGGGTCTGGTCGTGGGAATTACGGGGTCTGGTTATATTTCAGGATAGAACAACAACATTCTCTCGGTGGCAATTAGGCGCTGTCCAAGAGTATGTACTTGACTTTTTCATATGCTCTCCTGATCTGCGACGGTATTATTCCATTTCAGTGTCGGATGACCAGAGGGGCAGTGACCACTTTCCGGTTGTCATTCATCCTGTGGGTCGTGCTGTGCCATTGGGCCAACGTAGTAGAGGATGCCCGCAGGCTGCCAATGGTGTCTTGACTGAGTGGGTGGATGGTATTGTTGCCACATACGGAAATGTCTGTTTTGTCTAGGACTCAGCTGGCCTGGTGGACTAGGCTCTGCTCCTGTGGATTTGGGACAGACAGCGAGCTTATCGACAGTGGAAACGGCATCCATGTGACTACACTTTGCTTATGTATCAGGGCATAGCAAGGGAGTCCACGTACCTGATTCGGGGGAGCGCGACTTGTACCCGGACAGGATATGTGGAAGTCATGGATCTTCTGGGTCTCTTACCAGGGCCTGGCAGGTTCTCAATCAGGGCAACTCCAGGACCACACAGCTGTTGGTGTATGATCCCAGTGACAGACTACATGGTTTCTTGAGGGGTGAGGCCATGGCTGACTCTTTTTGTACTAGGTTTCCAAGTGTTTATGCTTTGCCAGTAGGTTCCAATCCTTCTCCACCATTGTGTGGTAAGGTTGACAGCATGGCAGAGGAGTTGCCTTGGGATGTGTCGGAATTCTCAACTGCAATAGCCAGATGCAAAGATGACAATGCTCTGGGCATGGATGGGGTCTCTTATAGGGATTTACGAGACCTCACTGAGAAAGTTCCTACAGAGGGGGTTGCTCTCCTTCAGGCCATCTTTGATGGAATCAGGTTCCTGCATCCTCGTTATACACTATCATTGTCCCGGTTCACAAGCCGAGGACGATTCGGTCTGATGTTGCTAATTATCGTCCTATCTTACTTCTCTCCAACATTCGGAAAGTCTATGAGCATATGCTCATAAGGCGACTGGAGTGGCATCTCGAATGTTATGCATGCCTGGCTCCAACCCAGTTTGGGTACAGGGATGGAAGAAATGAGCAAGATGCCATCATGTTTTCGCTGTCAGGTATCTATGAGACGTGGGCTTGTGGCCACACTGTTGTTGCAGTTTTCCTGGATATCAAGGCCACATATGATACGATTGGTGTGGACTGGGTCCGGCAAGCACTGGTGTACATGGGAGTTGGTGGTAGGCTTACAGATGCGGTTTGTGCCCTTCTGGGAGTACGCAAGCTTGTCACGAGGGTAGGCGGCTTCAGGTCTGCAGAAGCGAACACAGATCGAGGGGTCCTGCAGGGAAGCTGCCTTAGCCCTCTGCTGTTTGCTATCTCGATTAATGACGTCCTCATGGAAATGGGGGAGGCAGATAATGTTGTGTGTTATGCTGATGACGTTGTGCTCTAGTTTCCTGGTGAAGGTCCTGAAGGTCCTGATGCTCAGGCAGTAGTTGCTCGTGTCTCCTCCCTCCTTGATGAGACAGGTCTCCTGTTGGTTCCCTCCAAAACAGAGCTGGTAGTGTTCAGTAGATCGCGAACCCGGCGTCGAGTGCTTTTGTCTAACACTGTTGGCACCACTACTGTTGTTCCATAAGCATGTGTTAAATACCTTGGTGTGCTTCTTGATGAAAGGTTGGAGTGGAATCGGCATACTGCGGCACGCATTGCAGGTAGCTGTTAATGAATGTATCAGGGTTGTTGCTGGGTGTCTTGTGACGAACCCTGTGAATGCTCTCTGGGTTGAGTTCTACATAGTCCCACTCCACCTACGAGCGACTGAACTTCTGCTCACTCTGTGCATTTGTAATGCTAGTAGGGGTAGAGAGGATCCTGTGGGCAGCGTGATAACAGATTATTTTGGTCCCCACCCGGCGTTACTTGGTGCTTTTTGCTCTCCTGGGTGGGTTGTTGCCATGTTTCAGAAGGTGTCTCATATTGCCCCGTTGAGCGGGCTACAGTGTTTTGCCCCTGGGTATGGTGTCCCAGGTTGTCGGATGTTTTCGAGGGCACCCCTACTCGGTGGAATGTATTTTGCGATGCTTCGTTCGACCGTAGGGACTCATCGGGAGGTATTGGCGTAGTGGTGCCGTCACTGAAGGTTTTCGTGGGCCGACACCTGCATGCTGTTTCCTCCAGTACTTTACGTGAATTTTGTGCCATCTCTGTTACCTTCGACGTGGCAAGTTTTGGACGTTCAGTCCTTTATGGTACACTCCGATTAACAATCAGCAATTGGTCTTCTGCGCCGTGCTTTGACTTCACTTGACCTGTGTGTCCCATTCGTCACTGAAATCTGTCGGAAGGTGGGCTGCCACTGGCAGGGGTCTCGTTCGCCTGCTTTGGTTAAAGGATCATGCTGGCACCTGGGGTAATGATCTGGCTAATGGTCTAGCTAGGGCAGCCTTTGGGACGAACACTCAAGTTATTACCCCGGTTGTCTTCCCCAGGTTTAAGAGGGCGGGCCTTTGTGCCTGGATTTACTCGAAATGGGAAAAGGAGTGGCAGACTGTTGCCACAGGGCGCACCTTGTTCCAACTTCAGCTGTGGTGTGGTGTTGCGTCTCCGGTTGACAACATGCCTGCCTGGATGGGAAAGATCTTTTCCAGACTGCGAACTGGGCATTCACTGTTCCGGGCTCACCAGCATAGGCTCGGCTGGATCCCGTTCCTGGCGTGACACCTCTGCGGGGCCATTCAAACCCTCGAGCATATTCCCCTGGTCTGTGGATTCTGGGGACACACAGGGCAGGCATCTCTGGATACATTAGAACTGACCAATCGTTACGCGGTCTCCTCTCGTTTCAGAGGGTGGGAATGCGGTGCGACGGCTTCGTACAGTTGCAAAGTTTGTCAGAGCTACTGGTGTCATGGTCTAGCATCCATTCACCCCTGTGCCACTCTGCTCTATGTTCTCTGCTCTATGTTGTCTGTTCATCTGGAAACTTCTCAGTGTGTGTGGAGCTTGGTTGTTGCCACCATGTTTTGTGGCACGTGGGACATTGCAGTTGTGTGTGTGGTGTAGCGTAGGATTGGTTGTGTACATTTGTTTGATTGTTAGACAGTTTTCCATGCCCTAGTCTGTATGGTGGGCGCATTACTTTGGGTTGCAGCCCTAATAAATACATTCCATTACATTAGTTTTTGGAGCTGTAGCATTGTTAGAACAGCAGTGCTTGTTTAGAACAATCTATTCCAGATTAGGTAGGAAGGGAAGTAAAACATCATTTGTTACGTCGCAACAATGTGTCAATTATTTTTTTTAAGTGTTTAACAGTTAAATGCGTCTAGGTTAAAGTCGGTTGTAATATTTCAGATCTGCGGGAGATGTTTTATATACAGCAAATACGCCCACTACAGTCAAGGTTGGCCTGTCTACAAAATCTGTATCCTTTCTCAACGATTGGTGACGTGCTGATCTTCAGTTATTATACTAAAAAAATAATTAATTAAAAAAACACCGCATCCCACAGTTAACTTAAGCGAGTTTCCTTTCCAAAACAATTGAACTTTTTTCTTTGTAAAGGGAATGCCAGCTGGTTGTTCTTCAATGATCACAGAAAAATAGGATTCACAATTTGGAAGTAAAGTAATTCTTTTCGATTATCTGAATTGTCAAACCATATATAACAAAACTAATTTGACGAGCAATGCTTTTTGGAACAGTCACAAATAAGCATAGCAGCAATTTCTTTCCTTCCCCTCCCCAGTGTTTCATATCTTAATGGGTGAATCAAACCCATTCTTACTCAGCTATTTACCGATGACCCACAACAGGGGCCCCCAGACATAGCCCAGATCAGCCAGCGATAACTAGGCTAGTATGAGAGATTACTGGACTATTCTAAACATTGTCTCGGCCCCTGCAATGAACGGAAATTTCCCCTCCAGTTGCTATTTTTTTTCACTGAAAACCGTATAGTCATATACGAAAATGGGCCGGTTCACCTACACAAGCAGTTCGGTTTTTTTTGCTGGCTCCGTCCAAAATTCTTTCCCAATGCGTGCTGTAACTGCTCAAAACTGTAAGTTGGCAAAATTGAAATAGTCTTTTCCCAACAAAATGTTATCTTTTGTTATTTATATTAAAACCAAACATGTTTTCTTATTGAAAATCTTTTCGTAAAAAAATGGAAATAATTGCGTTATAAATATATTAAAAATATTGCTTTTAATTTAACTAATTAAACATTCATGTAAGTAAGCGAACACAAATTACTGTAAAATTTATACAGGTGTAATAGACAACAAATAGCAAAAGAGTGAAAATCCTACAATAAAATTTCTAAAATTCTGTAAGGCTTTATTATGGATTTGTAAACCTTTATTTCATTGATATTATGTAGAGTACCGATCACAAGGCAAAGGCTCAATCGACTATGTAGTCCTACATAACGGGTTCGAGAAATCTCTCTGTTACACAGGAGAGGTGGCTCAGATGGTAGAAGCATCTGAATTGTGATCTGGAGTTCGTTGGTTTGATGCCCGATCACACCACATTAACGAAATATCAAGACATGTAATAATGGCTCACCGAATCTTAGTCTATAATTTACGCAGTGTGCTTTTAATCCTATAATTGAACTCATTTGAATTCGTGATTAATAGATATAATCAAGGCTCTATCCATATTACCATTGATATAATACATAGTGTTGCCAGCGAGGAAAGATGAGACACGATTTGAGAAAATCTGTGTCGGCTCGACCTATAATTTTAAATTTTCGTGACTTGTCCTGATTCGGTATCGACTAGAAAAAATATCATCTCGTTTTGTCTCGACTTGATTCATTTTTGCTCGACTCTCCTCAAGTTTTTTTTCCTTGCAATGTTGGAAAGAAAGTCGGGGAATACCACAATGAACGTCTGTTACCCTGTGCTTCTTCAGCGATTCCGGAAGCACATAAACAAATTAAACTCGAACACCGGCCGGTCTAGGTTTTCTTGAAGGGGCAGGGGGGGGGGGGGGTGCTGGTGCGTGCCAGTCCAATGCCAGGTCTAGGAAAGCATTGAAACTTCCCCAGTTGAGTCATTGGCAGAGCCTCTGAAACTTTTACATTAAATTCAGCAGTCAACCAATGGGGACTAACTACCACACACTGACTCTTCCACAATGACATCTGATTACCACCTAAATAGCTATGCTAATTCATCTGCAGTTGATTTAATGTCATTTTAATTTCCTTTAATACCTTTCTGCACCGTAAAATTACTTTTGAAGAATGATGTATTCCGTGTGGGCTTCCTGGGGAAAAAAGTGACCCTCTTGTAAGAGGTGCAAACTGACTTTGTGATTCGTGGTAAGAAAGCAAACAATTTTGAAGGTTGACGCAAAGATGTGTTGAGCCATTTTTTTCCACAACTGACATGAAAACAAGATTGTTTTTTTTAATTTATTTTTAGTGATGAAGGGAGGTGCGCTCGCACCCAGTGCACTCACTTAAGTCCACCACTGACACTCAGATTTTGCTAAAGAAACGAAAATTAACTGTAAATATTGATATTAAGGTGCCCTTTTTTAAAAAAAATATGCTACATTTTTATTTTTCTGAATCAATAAAATGCAGGCTGAAAACGGCAAGAAGAAGGCCAGCTGAAAAGCTGCAGAAAACGATAAATAAGGATAAACAGAGACTGATAAGCCAAAAAAAAGTCTCCTGAAAAAAACTTTAGCATGCCATTTTACTCTCGGAGGTCTGTGTAGTATGTATGTTACTGTTGAATTTAACAGGTTGTGTTTCACATAGGGGAAAGGCATTCCAAGGAAAACAAGTAGAAAAATGCAAATAGCTTACGTGCAGCCGTCCTGCTTAGCATGCTTTAGCCCTGCCATCACAGTCACCAAATTACCCGGCACAAACTGACTGCACTTCCTGAACTTTTAAACTTGTTCCCTATTGGAGTTACTGACACAACTGATTATAGTTTACTGATGATTACCGGTTCAGTTAAATGCTGTTTATTGTTGCTACTCTGCAGTTGATAGCATCCTGGAGGTATTGGTCTAGTAGAAAAAAATCCAATTAAGAGTAACTGGTTTGCATAACTACTTCACCAGTTGGTGAACTATTCTCTACTGGCATTACTGGTCCAGTTGAATATGTTCCACTGTTGGTTATTGGTCCAATTCAAAATATCTACTGGAGGTATTGGTCCAGTTGGAAATAACAACTGATTGTATTGGTCCAGTTAACCAGTTCACCAGTAGACAAAACATGTATTACTGGAGTTACAATTCCAGTTGAAAAGATAGTACGTTTGGTTACTGGTCCAGTTCAAACCTACAGGCAGTATTGGTCCAGTTGAAATTAGCTATTGGTGTTACTAGTCCAGTTGCACATGTTCTACTATTGGTTACAGGTTCAGTTGAAAATATCTACTGGAGGTATTGGTTCAGTTGAAAATATCTACTGGAGGTATTGGTTCAGTTGAAAATATCTACTGGAGGTATTGGTTCAGTTGAAAATATCTACGGTTGTTACTGGTCCAGTTCAAAATATGTACTGGAGGAATTGGTCCATTTGAAAATACCTACTGGAGGTAATGGTCCAGTTGAAATTTCCTACTGGACATACTGGTCCAGTAGAATTTTTTCATTAGGATTGCCAATAGGGTAATGAAGAAACAATTCCCTGACCCACGAAGGCACGTTAATTTTTTTGTCATAATTGCTGCTCATTGCCATTCTTATCTGTTGATAATGGGGCTCCATTGTGTTTCTTCGTCAGAATCTGCTAGAAGTTTACTTTGTCTGAATTTGTGGAGTTCACGCAAAACAGGAAACGATTTTCGAAAAATTGCAGAACATTCTACAGTAATTGCTTCAGTATAGTATTGGTAATGACAGTAACTAATAGCTTTCTATTAAACCATTTTTATGGATGTTGGTGAAAATTGAAAAAATTACAAGTGTTACAATAAAAATTTAAATCTTTGTATTTTTCGGTTTTAACCATGAATATTTCATTGCATCTCCATCTCTATTATTTGAATAGCTAAGGCAACCTATCACATGGCTTTGGGTAGGGAGAACAATAGAATAGAAGAAAAAGTAGGCCTTCACGCAAGTCACCTATTAGCCTGAATCATCAAAACTGAAATAAATGACAAGTTTCAGTTTGAGTTTTATTGCCAGGAACCTCGGCCCAAAGCCATGCGTCCCTACAGAAACTAGTCAAGCAACTACAACTTACTACACACTACCGCATATCACAACTGCAACAAGCCAGATAGAAGAAAATGCTCAGAAGAACAGGAACAGCGTAACAAAAATAGTAACAACATAATAAAAACAGCATAACGGGATGGAAGAAGGAGGGGGCAGGCTCATACTCCTAGCCCGGTCTCTTTAACAAACCGTGCCACTGCACAGAGACGCCGGCATACACCTGTGCCAGCACTGACAGAAATACGATCTTCTAGATCATGGGCCATTCTAATAGTTGCAGATTTCTGCCTGTGTAAATGAAGACCTCTGCACTCAAACAAGAGATGTTGTGGGGTCTGAGGCTGTCTACATGCTAAGCAGTCTGGAGAATCTACCCAGCCATCATGTGCTGGTGGGCACAAAAAATGGAGTGACCAGTGCAAAGATGGAGAGATCATTGTGCACAGCCACAAAGGGAGACTATCAAGGGGGGAAACCCTAAAGCATTCTTGGTGGAAGCGGTACAATGTACGACCAGTGGTGGCCCCATTCCATTCACTATTCCATTCCTTCAAAAACCACGCTAGCAAAGCAGGACGCTTCAGCACTGAGAGGGAAATTGGCAATATAACATCCGCATGCTTGTGACAGGCCTCCCTAGCAAGGCCATCCGCCAGATCATTGCCGCTGGAACCACTATGCCCCCTGTTCCATAGGAGGCACACCATCCCGATATTGCATGCAACATGAAGTTTGTGACAGACCTCAAAAACAATAAGTTCACTGAGGTCGAGAGACAGTACAGCATGGCGCAAAGTATTCAGCGCCGGTTGCGAGTGAGTGAAAACAGTGAAGGATGTCAAGTCCTCTCCATCGTTTTTTTTGGGGCGACTTTTACACCCCTATTTTGGGTTTTTTTTTCTCTCTGAAGAAAAACTCTAAAGCGGCTACTGTGCGAAGAGGCAGTTTGGTGAAACCATTCAAGTGTAAATTTTGTGGCTGAACAAATAATGGAAAACTTTCTGTGCAAGGGACCCATCAGTTCACAAGTCGAAAATTCCAACAGCGTTTACCCCATCAGACGGGCAAATCGAAACAGACGCGCTACAATGTATTTTGATTCCCTGCAAACCCCAATCCCTACCGACGGGAAAAGCCACAGCATACCCCTCCCTGGGAGATCTACGTACGAGCCATTTGATAGAACAGGAAATCCACCACTCCATGACATTTCGTCACGTTTACTAAACAAACTTGAGGATTTCTCTTTAGAAAAGGACATTGATCTTGCGGAACTCAGCGTAAAAGTTGACTCGGTTGCAGAACGAATGATAGGCTCACTGGAAACAAAATTTTCAGCCCTTAAAGCATGTTGCGAGTCTTGGTCAACGGCTTTTTTTACCAAGCAGCAACAGGTCCTTGACGAATTCATGGAAAATATGCTATGTAAGTTAGGAGAGAAGCTGGAGACGAAAGCCATCGACATCATGAAGATGGTGGCTACCACAAAAGCAGCAACTGACATTACCAGCCAGGATGTGAACCAGTGTGAGACACCAGACGGCAGCGAGGTCATTGCGGGTGAGATCGCTGATCTCAATGTGAAACTTAAATTAACGAACACCAGTCTGATGACAATTTTATCAGCACATGTTGACCACGAAAGTGCACCTCCTTCCAGTAACTGTGATTTAATCCCCAGAATTGATGCAAGAAAGGAAAAAAACATTACCTTCAGAAGGGGTGGCTCCGGCGAAACCGTAAAAACCAGCCCAAACAAAACCAGGCTCCTCGTCAAAGCGATACAACAAAAGTAAACAGCGCTAACATGCAAACTGTAAGCGGTATTACTACGCCAGATCTTACACAAAATATTTCAACTTTGTGTAAACTCAAAAATAGCGCTAGGAATGCAGAAGTTACATCTACACATGATCCAGCAGACAGTAATGCATCCACAAATTTTAGTAATGTGACACCAAAACATCCATGGACTGAACGCACAACAATCATTGGGGATTCAAATGTTCGAAACCTGCGAGGAAGTTACCACAAAGACTCCCAAACATGGACCTACCCTGGGATGCGTGTGGAAGATCTCTCCACAAGGTTACCTGAACTTTTAAAAACTAGTGAAAGATCCGGTTCTTTTATTATATGCGTGGGCTCCAACAATATAGGGTCACTTCCACCAAACCGAATTGCACTTATCCTATCTTCTTTTACTACTTCACTTAGGGTCGCATGCCCCAATTCACGCATCACAGTCATTGGTCTGCTCCCGCGATTGGGTAAGGCAAACCGAGACATTGATCACCTAGTGGTCCATTCTAATACAATCATTAGGAAGATGTGTATTGAACAAATCCCTCCTATCCCTCCAAATCTTTTCTATCCCTCGATAGAGAAATTATCAATGATCTAACACTTTTAGCTAGAGACCAAGTTCATCTTACCACCAGGGGCAAGAAGGTGCTACACCAGCAGCTAGCTGCAATACACGTTCCTTTGGAAAACTGACTGATTTAATTGGGGAAACCCATGGCGAGAAAATAAGCCCAACTTCAACAACAGGTTCAATGGCTGTAAATCTTACTTGTGCCTTTTTTAACGCACGTAGCATTCTAAGAAATATTGGCTGCTTTCATGATTTGGTGAAAAATGGGAGCTATGACTGCATTTTTGTGGTGGAGTCATGGCTCCACAGTAGCATTACGAAAGCAATGATTGTCGATTTAAACCGATATGTGGTGGTGAGACGCGACAGGCGCAGCCGGGGGGGGGG
>JAHWFP010244038.1:5602-31719 GCA_023313725.1 Lithobius niger
GGTCAAACTGATGGGGCTCAAAAACTGGGCGTGTAAACTTGATGAAACTCGGTGGGAGGATAGCCCTCGTCCTCCCGCACATTTCAAGCCTAACCACAAGTTCGTGAGACCTCTGTGAGCCGAGCTATGGCAGCATGGAACGGATGTTAACCGTCAACATTTGAACTTTGAAAAAAGGTAGGGCCGCACGGTCAAACTGATGGGGTCAAAAACTGGGCGTGTAAACTTGGGTCGCGACAAGTTCACATGCAGGCAGAGTTGTTTCGTCATCAATGGGCGGGGACTCTTACCACGTACGCCATCTATGGATAGAACGACGAAGCTTCATTCCTTAGCGATCAGGGCATGGTCTGTTCGTTAATAGTTTGCTAGCAAAACGTGCTGAAAATATATTTAAAGTTATTATTAGGAGGAGTCGCGTATTATTTTTTGAAGTTGTTGTTCAGAGTTTACTTGCAAAATTGTTCCTCTGCCCGTTATTGTTGATAGGAAGGGACCGACTTGCTATCTTGTTTGTTCAATGTTTTTTTTTTTTTGAAACTGTTATTTTTTATGTCGTTCAATTATTTTTGAAACTGACGACTAATGTTATTTAATAAATAAATAAATAACTTCCATTTTGCACGGTTCTGAAAACTTACTTAGGCCACAGGAGTGTTCAGATGGCGCAGCAGTAAAACTGGGCCGAGAATGCTGGCGATGCACAATGTGATCGTGTTGGAAGAGCACTGCCGTTCGGCGTTTGAGAACGAATACCGACGAAATTACAGCAGATAAAAAAATCCAATAAGAAAGAAATTCAAGTAGAAACAATAGACTAGAACTTCAGCTATTCTTTATCCCATGAAATATGCTTTATTAGTAGTAAAAAGGGAAACATCTGACGGCAAATTAGAACAGCGTTACATGTTCGTTGTTCGGCTTTGCTGCACAGCTTTGTTATCCGCTGTATTTGTCGATGAGCAGAGCGCCCGCGTCCAAAAGTCTTCAACAAAGCAATAAAGCATAAAGGCTAAATAACAAAGAACTTTTACATTTACGTAAGCAGCAGTTATTTTTTTCCCTCGTGTTTCTCCTTCCCTAAAATCCCAGTTTCTTTCGATTTTTTCCGTCCGGTGATCGCTTAGGAATAAAGCTTCGTCGTTCTATCCATAGATAGCGTACGTGGTAACAGTCCCCGCCCATTAATGAAGAAACAACTCTGCCGGCATGTGAACTTGTCGCAACCGTAAACTTGATGAAACTCGGTGGGAGGAGTTAGCCCTCGTCCTCTCGCACATTTCAAGCCTAACCACAAGTTGGTGAGACCTTTGTGAGCCGAGCTATTCGAAAACAACCCTGCGACGACACTTGGAAATAGCATGGCGGAAGGTAGGGCCGCGCGAATAAACTGTCGGGGCTCAAAAACTGGTCGTCTAAACATCATGAAACTCGGTGGGAGGATGCCCTCGTCCGTACGCACATTTCAAGCCTATCCCCATGTCTGTAACACCTCTGTGAGCGGCGCTATTCAAAAAAAAACCCTGCGCTGCGTTAGCAACGCTGGTCTCGCGATTAGACCAAAACCAGCGTTGCTAATGCAGGAAAAATGAAAAGTGGTCGGATCGCAGCCAAAAGCGGCATGTGGCCGGGGGAAGATGCGAGATGGGCAGCCTCAGAAGATGGGCGTGTGGTCCGAACCCTGTATCGTTGGCATCCAAAGTCGCACTTTTCGTAGCATTACGGAAGGTACGGAAAATCGGTTGAAGTGTCGGGGCTCAAAAACTGGGCGTGTAAACTTGATGAAACTCGGTGGGATGATAGCCCTCGTCCTCCCGCACATTTCAAGCCTAACCACAAGTTCGTGAGACCTCTGTGAGCCGAGCTATGGCAGCATGGAACGGATGTTAACCGTCACCATTTGAACTTTGAAAAAATGGCTAAGTCCCACAGCAGGTGAAATGGTCGAGGCTCAAAAACTGGGCGTGTAAACTTGATGAAACTCGGTGGGAGGTTAGCTCTCTTCCGTACGCACATTTTAAGCCCAACCACAAGTTGGTGAGATCTCTGTGAGCCGAGCTATTCTAAAAAAAAACCCTGCGACAGCCACTTCGAAAAAATGGCCAAGTCCCACTAACCTAACCAAACCTAACCTTACCACAGGTATGCTGTTTATCCATAACCACTCGTGTTTTAGGTCTGAAATTTGGTAGCCAGGGGTATTTCGTCCTCCTAAAGCGATCTAGCCTATCCTCAGGGTCGTAGCTCGTCTCCTTCGTCCGCAATTGACGGTCGAAGTATTTAGGCCTATATAGGCCTACACTCAAAGCCGGTTTATTTAATATCGCTCCTTCTACTAGGGCTGTGGGTCTGATATTTTTGGACGTCCGGGGGTATGGCCAGCTAGGCGCCCACCGAGTTTGAAGTGTCTAGGACGTTTAGTTTGGGATTGGAGAACTTGAAACCAATGAAGAGCACTGGGCGTCAAAAGTCGGGATTTCTTCCTATGGGAGGTAGAGCTATGAAATTTTTTGGGTGTCGAGAGGTTTCCTTCAGCTGGGTGCAAACCAAATTTGAAGGGTCTAGGACGAATGGTTTGACGTTGGCGAACTTGAAGGTCTGTGTAGGTGTTGTTGCAACAGCACGCGGGATGATGGACACGTGTTCCCGCAACTTGTCTGCTTGCATCCCAGGGCTAAAGACCGGTGTACTTTGCACCGGGGACGTGCGGGGTTGAAGACAGATGGTCAGGGTGAGGTTAGGTTAATGGGACTTAGCCATTTTTTCGAAGTGGCTGTCGCAGGGTTTGTTCCGAATAGCACGGCTCACAGAGGTCTCACGAACTTGTGGTTGGGCTTAAATGTGCGTATGGACGAGGGCTATGCTCACACCGAGTTTCATCAAGTTTAGACGACCAATTTTTGAGCACCGACACTTTAACCGATTTTCCGTACCTTCCGTAATGCTACGAAAAGTGCCTTTGGGGTCACCAGCGAGACAGGCTTGGTGCTAGGGCGCCCACTTTCTAGGGCCGTCCATCTCGCATCGTCCCCCCGGGGGCATGCCGATTTTGGCGGCGATCCGACCACTTTTAATTTTTTGTCGCAGGGTACTTTTTGAATAGCTTGGCTCACAAAGGTGTCACGGACTTGTGGTTGGGCTTAAAATGTGCGCGGGGACGAGGGCTACCCTGACACTGAGCTTCATCAAGTTTAGACGCACAGTTTTTTAGCCCCGACCATTTAACTGCGTGACCCTACCTGCGTTAGCAACGCTGGTTTCGTGTGTATGCGGGAGAAGCCATCCGAGGGGCAGCTCGCGTATTTTTACTTGGTCACAGGTTTTTTTCCTAATAGCTCGAAAACTATTCGTCCGATTTTGATGGGGTTAGGCTTGTTAGATCGGCCATAAAAAGACCTATCTTCCTTCCAAAATCCGACCTCTAGCACTTCTGGTTCGCGATTTGACCTGCGTTAGCAACGCTAACTGCACTGCCACAGGGTATATAGTGACAGTAGTCTCAATGTAGCTCTTGCTGTACTAGCTGTAGTGGTTTTACTAGCTGGCCGATCAAAGTGCAGCTCTGTCCTGTGTCTCCCCTAGAGTGTAGGGATGCCTTCGGCATGCCTTGGACGATCATCTCTGGTGGTTCATTTGCCTCGGTTAGCAACGCTAGGTGCACCTGGAAACATCGCGCGGCCGAGCCTGTTTTTGCAACCGATCAGAGCAGGATTTGTTAAGGGCTTTGGCTACTCTATGCCGCCAAACCGCACTTTGGCACAGGTTAGAGAATCTAACTGCTCCTCGGTGCCGCTCTTCGGTGCCGAAGTTAGTGAAGTCTTATTCGCAACAAAACGCCTTTTGGTGTCGAGGGCTGAGAGCTAGCAACAGGTGTGTCGAACTGTTCCTGTTACTGTCAAAGATTTTTCGGTTAGCAACGCTAACTCACTCTCGAAGCTAGCAAGGCTGAACCATGTTTTGCAACCGATCAAAGCACGATTTGTTCAGGGCATTTGCTACTTCATGCCACCAACCAGCACTTTGGCACGGGTTATTGATTCTCGTTTTCGTTAATAGGAATCCCCTTCTTTTGCATTAGCAACCCTGATGTAGGGGTCCAAATCATAGGTGTGGAGGACAGCTCGGCGAGACCGAAAAGCCACAGTACGCCAAATACATGTCGGACCTTGGGTTATTGAAGTAGATATGTGGTACGAAAGGGCTTTTGACAGAATGACTGCATGTTTGGCCGGAGGAATGCCTGATCTTTGGCAGATGATGGGAAAAGAAGGCGCGAGGTCACATTTTAGCTGAAGGAGTGCCAGATCTTTGGCAGGTGATGGGCAAAGAAGGCTCCAGGTAGCATTTTAGCCGAAGGAGTGCCAGATCTTTGGCAGGTGATGGGAAAAGAAAGTGCCTGGTCGCATTTTAGCCGGAGAAATGCCAGAACTTGGGCAGATAAAATGGGAAAAGAAGGTGCCAAGTTGCATTTTACCTAAAGGCCATGCCGCAAATGGTCTGGAGACGAGAGCCGATCACGGCCCTAAGGTAGGCTGGCTACCTAAGGCGTGAATGCTTGCACGCAATGCCGTTCCTTGATGCCGAAGGTATTGAAGGCTTATCCGCAACAACACGCCCTTTGGTGTCGGGGGCTGAGAGTGAGCAACAAGTGTGTCGATGGAATCAAATGGCTTGTGGACATGCCCGCTATCACGCAAATGGTCTGGAGATGAGAGCCGGTCACGGCCCGAAGGTAGGCTGGCAACCAAAGGCGTGAATGCTTGCACGCAATGCCGTTCCTTGATGCCGAAGGTATTGAAGGCTTATCCGCAACAACACGCCCTTTGGTGTCGGGAGGTGAAAGCTAAGTCCAAAAAGTGATGATGGAAACTTCAGCTGATAAATATGGAGCGCCATTACTGTTTTTATTCAAAACTATATTTCACTAAAAAATCTATTCTCAATATGCATCGTATTGCAATTCACATTGCAAAAACATGCACCATGCTTCCCAGTTTGAAAATTATCAACAATCAAATCGTGCAGAAAAAAGATAATGAATACTTTTACCGTTGCAAGAAAACACGAACTAAAAATCGAATAGAATCATGAATAAAATCACGCATAAAATCTCGCATTACCTTTACACGAGAGGTTCCAGGAGTGAACAAGCGATGAAGGCTTGGTGCTGACTGACAAACTGCTGCGTCTCCGTCGTTGACAGCTGTTCGATACGATCGGTTGTTTGATACGACTGTTTGTTATGACCGGTAGTGAAGAGAAAAACTTGCGTAGTGTTTCGAATACAACTAAATTATTATTTATTTTCGTAATATAAGTTATGTTATGTGTGTGAAGTTCCAGGTATGAACGAAAATAGCGAACTCGACCAATGGAGAGTGCAAAACAGGTGTTACGATGTTGCCGACGTGATCGTTCCAATGTTAGGTAATCTAGTGAGGAAATGGTTACGATCACTTAAAAAAAAACTTGCCCTACAACAGAGGAACGCTCTAAAGGCTTCGACTTAGGCTACTAGTTTCTTGTTATTTCTTTACGAAAAATGTGTATTTTTTTTGCTTCACTGTTCAAATTCGTCCTCGAAATACGTAAAACAGGCGTGCTGACCATGCGAAAACGGAAAATTTAGGGCCTTATAGTAATGGGCATTAGCCTAACTAGAAATAATTTCCCATTCTGATGCATACTCTTTCTAAAATTTGTGGAATTTACTCGTGTAGGTCTGGAGAAAACTTAATAGACATCATTGTTTCTGGTTGCCGTCAAGAATATGTACCTGTGAATTTTAGCATTCCTTTCCCGAATGTTTCTTTTCCATCCATCTGCGATGCGCCAGCCATCTGCGATGCGTGTGCGCAGATGGTCAATAAAAGTATTCAGGCAAGGCAGCCTGCCATATTTTTTCCTCTAGCGTGAGGCTGTACGGTTACACTTTCGCTTCTTTCCCGCTTCACTCTCATTCGCCCTCTCACTGTCACCCTCTCAAGTTTCTAGGGCCTGTCTTCCGAAGACAAGCCTGTCTGCTGCCCATTGACAAGAACCCAGTTGCTGTCATAAATGATGCCTTCCTGGAAGATTTTTTCTTGCTAACTCCCTTCAGCACACACATTGATGTCCCGGCGCCTCCATGCTGTCTCAACTTCACTTTAGTGTTCGGCCGTAACCGATTTTTTTCACTTTAACCGAAACTACTGCCAAAACCGAAATCACAACCAAAACTGGCAATTCGGTTTCGGCCATAACCATAACCACTACCGAAATCGATCAATCATTTTGGCTAAAACCGAAACCACTACCGAAACCGGAACCAAAACCTAACCTGAAAAGTATTAATTTTAATAATTTGACAAAAAAGCAGGAATAAAATCATAAAATCATGAATGTGTAACCCCCCCACCCCTCCAACAAAAGTAATGTTTTAGAATTAAAGAAGAACTTGTCAATCTTGCTACAAGACTTCAGGACTTTCGTTTGTATTTTTTTGTCACTACTCATTTTTTATTATAAAAATAGTCCTATTTTATTCGCGTCAGTCCAGAGCACAAAAAACAGGCTTTTCATTCAGTAAGTAAGAACTTTGCTTGAAAACGTAAATAAAGACAATTGCAAGCATAAATACCCTCCAGTGCAAATGAAGCCATATAAATATTTTTAATTTGGATTTTTAAAAAAATTGTATTTATTATTGATGGGCATGGCAGATGTAAGCAGGATCTGTGATGGTGCCCACTGAATGTCGACACTACGAGGCTACAGCCTAGTAGTCTGTACGGAAAATGAACACTGCCAGGAGGTAGAAGTGGTTTCTGCTTCACCTAAACTGAAGCATAGGATTCAGCCGAAATCCAAGCTGTAATCGAAAGCTATTTACTTCATGGCCGAAACCAGAACCGAAACCGAAACCAAAAATTTGCTCGTTTCGGTGCCAAAACCGAAATTCGGTCGACCTCTACTTTACTTCCCTGCCAATCAACAAACCGACCATCTGCCAACGCACCCCTTGCCACCGCCGCCTCAGTTCCCATTGTTTGTCTGACCAAACTACGTTTTTCTGTTGTCTGCTGCCGGCCTACCGACCGACCGTCTGCTGCTACATGCGGGCTCTCATTGCCACCACCAGCATCGCTAAACGCCGACGCAAAATCCCAGATTAGACTTATTCTGTTCGTTTGTTGCTAATCAAACCAGTTTCACACTTAAGTTATGCTTCACTCAAAGAAAACAAGTCTCTCAGTCTCACAATCTCTTTGAGCCTGATGACCGTTTGCACCACCAGACCTCCATGCTTCACTACCTTTTGGCCCTACTGACTGCCGCTTGCAACTTTTCATTTTCATTACTCCTTCTGATGCTCGTCCTTCGCTGTCTACTATCTTCCGTCAACTGTCGTTGCTGCTGTTTAGCTCCCATCGTAACAGGTCTTCAACGCTGTCGTCCCTCACTCCCGTCGTTCCAGCTTTTCAAGTCTGCTGCCCTTTGCTGTACACCATCTGCTATGGTTCTAGACTTTCATCGTGGCTCAGGCCGATGCAGCTCCACGAATTATTGCCTGTCATGAAAATCATTTTTCTCATCCTGCAGTCATTCACTGACCGTCGTTTACAGCTACCCTGAATTATCGTCCTCAGGTCCCGTCACTTGACACTCATCCAGTCTGTCATCCTTCGCTCCCTGCCACCCCTCACTAACTACCGGTTGCAGTACCGCCAAACTGTCGTCTTTCACTCCAGCCGTTGCAACTCTTCGAGACTGTCACTCGTCATTGGCTATTATTCTTCTGGGCTGCTGTCATCGCTTGTCCTTCTGGGAGGGCTTCACATGAAAGGCGAGCAAGCGATGACAGCAGTCTAGAAGAATAATAGCCAATGACGAGGGACAGTCTCGAAGGGTTGCAACGGCTGGAGTGAAAGACGACAGTTTGGCGGTACTAAAAATACGATAGTTTGATGCTCCTTTGAACTATTGCCCACTGTTGTCAGCCGTTTGCAGATCTTCCAGACTGCCGTCCTTCACAGCCACTCGTTCACAGCTCTCCAAGACTGCCGTCGTTCGCTCTGCCTGTCAGTTTAAGCTCTCCCAGACGGCCGTACTTTGCCGCCGTCGTTTACGGTTCTTCCAGACTGCCACCTTGCGCAGCCCGTCGTCTACAGCTGTCTAAGAGTGCCGTCATTCACTGCCGGTTGTCTGCCGTTCGCTGAGATCATTGTCCTCCGCAACTTGTTGTTTGACGGTCGTATAAAACTATTGGCCATAGTTACCGATCGCTTGAAGATCTTCCTGACTGCCGACTATCGCTTCCCATCGCTTACAACCCTCCAAAACTGCCGCAGTTTGCTGCCTTTCGTTTGCAGTTCCTGAAGACTGCTGTGCTTTGCAGCCTGCTGTTTGAGGCTGATTTACACTATCGTCCTTCATCACCAACCGCTTGCAGCTCTTTGACACTGCTGTCCCTCGCAGCCTGTCGTTTGAAGTACCTTCCGTCTGTCATCTTTCGTCACCTGCCATCCGCAGCTCTTCGAGACTGCCATCTTCACTGCCCGCATCTTCACTGACTGCATCTTCCTTCAGCACATCCTCTCGGCACGGCCTCCTTTTCAGAACCCCGCCTTCGCTGCGTATTTCACTGGATCCACCGATAACAGCTTCGACATCACGTTCCTTCTGTCTAGTCCACAAAGTCATCACCTGTCTTTCACAAAGCCAAAAATCCAAAATCGAAGAACATGACCACAAAGTTGCCACAAGCAGCAACTTTCTACGGTCCTCCGCTTCATCTTTCTTGCCTCTCCCACAGCCCATCTTTGGCAGCCACAGCCCATATGTGGTTCACCTTGTTCCGCAATTCTTCTCTCTTAAATCCCATCTGACACCTCGGGAACAACCATAACTCTGTCACTTTTCATGGATGATGAACCTCTTTCGCCCCACATCCGACAACCTGGTCTCCCTGCATCACCATCCCCATCACTTCAACAGCCGACTCCGGTGGTGTAATGTTAAAATTCGATCTCAAGACCGTGCTGCCCCAGGAACCACAACCGAACCTTCACCTCCTCGCAGACATCTCCCTGGAATGGTGGAGAGCTCACAAAATCGGCCACGAAATCCGGCTCTTGGACGCTCAACATCCAAGAACAGATTGATGATACAATGGCAGTGGCCTACATTCGAAAAGAAGAATGCTGTTGCTCCTGTCAACTAATTCTCACAACGTCGGCAATCTTCAACCTGTGCGTCTCCAATGAACACGTCCGTCTTACCTCTCCACTTCTTGGGCAACCGATATGTAAGAGCAGATTCTCTCTCACGCCAACATCTGCAACAGGAGAATAGTCACCCAAGGATTTTTGTTTCTGACAGCACTGAACTGACAGGCACCCTCCTGGTTCTGTCAATCTAGTCATCGATTTCCCAAGAAGTCTACCAGATTCTATATCTACTATCGCAAAGAATAGGGACCCGGTTGCAACAGAACACCAACGGCCTACACTTATATGACTTGCTACCATCATCAAACTCCTCAAAGTGGCTGGAACTCTTAACGAACAGACAACAGAATCCCAAGCAAGGGCGTCTGGGAATTAACCAACAAAATCTACAAAAACTAATGGAATAAATGGTTTCTTGGTGCAGCGGAAGGAAATTCAATCCAACCAATTTCAGGGTTCATACCGACTTGGAAAGTCAGGGATATAAAATACGTCAGGGAAGTCATGGGAAAAAATGGAAAATTGGTGAAAAGTCAGCCGCGTAAGGGATATTCGATGTTAGAATGAACTGCTTATTTTAAATTGAAATTGAAATATTCCCGGCAGGAAGCACAAAATGCTTTTGGCACCGAGTGGGCCACAAAATTACCAGTTCTTGTAACAATAGGGGCTGATATAAGTTGAGAGCACTGTGTCAAGACGCTGCTTGAATTGCAGAACAGATGTTGCACTGACAACGTGTGGTGGTAGCTTATTCCAAGTGTTCAACACACGAAAGGAAAAAGTGTGCTGACATAGGGTGTTGTTGCATCGGTGTTTAATAAGTTTGGCGCCATGGTTGCGGGTCACCAGATTAGAGGATAGTTTAAACCTGTCAACTGAGGCTTAATCTTTACCAGCAAGTGTCTTGAATGTCAGAATGAGGTCCCCTCTCACTCGTCGATATTCTAGAGTTGGAAGCTTGAGCGCTGCAAGACGATTTGAGTAAGAGGTGTTCTTGAGCCCCACGACAAGCTTTGTGGCACATCTCTGAACACGTTCCAACTTATCGCGGTCTTCTTCGAGGCGGACCCACCAGGCCTGGCCCACATACTCCAAGATACTGCGTACCTTACTGCAGTAAAGTAAAAGAAATGTATTTTTGGTATGGATCAAGAATGTGGTCCGAATGATGGCAAGGGCCCCGTATAAGCCTTTGCATTCACCATTTGAATGTGAGCAGAGAACCTCAAGTCGCGATCAATGACCACTCCCAGGTCCCGTTGAAGTTCCTTTCTCGGAGTGTAATTCCAGGTCCGAAGTTATAGTTTGCCTTGGTGCTGAACGCCAAACTTCACAACGCCACACTTGTCTTCATTTAGGTCCATGTTCATGGATTGAGTCCAGGACACCATACTGGAAATATTGGCCTGTAATTCAGCCGTACTTCCTGGGATCATCAGAGATAGCAAAGATTTTAGTATCGTCAAGGAAAACACAGTTATCTTTGTCGAGATGTACAAACAAGGTGTTCATAAAAAGAATGAAGAGGAGTGGGCCAAGCACACTACCCTGTGGGACTCCACTGTGTACTTTAACTTCGGCAGAGAGAAACTCTTCCACACTACATCTCTGGTGTCTTTCAGAGAGGAAAGCAGAGAGCCACGCAAGAAATGCACCTGAAAAACCAGCATCACGAAGGACGTCCAGAAGTGTGACATGCGGCAAGGTGTCAAATGCCTTAACAAGGTCAAAGTATGCTGCATCAGCTTGAAGTTTATTGTCGAGCCATTCGGTAATTTTATCGAGGAAGTGGATAAGATTGTGTGTTGTTGATCTGACGGGGAGACCGTCGTACTGATTTTGATGGATGATGTTGTTTTCGATTGCAAAGTTTAACATGGTGTTAAAAACAATCTTTTCCACGATTATGCAGGGAATACTGGTAAGACTGATCTGGTAGTAGTTCTTCGCAGATGATCTAGATCCACCTTTGTGGATAGGTATGACGTGCGCAAGTTTCCAGGCCGTAGGGACCGTCGTAATATTTTATAATTACATAAATTGGTTTTATGTAATTTGGTTTAGACATTAAATAGTTCGAATAGTTTGTTTAAATACTTTAATTGAAGCGCGTAAGTGTTAACCTCAAATGCAAGTGTGTTATCTTGGTCACACCCAAAGCAGTTTTTTAATGAAGTTTTTTTTTAAAAAAAGGACCGTGTGGCCTCGCAAGTTCCGCTCAGTTTGCACTACATTTTTGTCATATTTTTTTTAATTAAAAAAATATTGAAAACCATTTGTAGCTTCCAACCAGGTGTAGTTACGGTGCCAGGAAATTTGTAGCTTCCAACCAGGCGTAGTTATGGTGCCAGGGCCTGCAGAGTGAGCAGTTAACTCTTGTGTAACTGAAAAATACAAATAAAAGTGCAAGTGGTTTGATCAGGGATATTGAAGAAATAAGTCAGGAAAAAACGGGGATAGTCAGGGATATTAATATTCAGATGTGAATATGAACCCTGAATTCCCCTCTACCTGACTTATTGATTTCCCTCAACAACTAATTCAAGCAAGGGCTCAGGGACCAACAATCCTAGCAGACAGAACTTCACTGAAAGGGACATAAATACCTGTTGGTTTTCCTGCATAACTCAGGTTTGCGTCATTAGTTCAAACGTATGTAATGTTGCCATTCATTACATTACATTACATTCATTTTCTTGTGTTTTTTTGCGTGTGTGGTGATTTTGCGACATTAACTCTAACCTGTGTAAATATTCTCAACGGGTTGAATGATATACAGGAAGGATTTATGTCCTTTGAACTCGGTCTTCAAACCTGCAGGCAACTCCTGGAAGATTTTCGCATCTCCTTGCTCATCAAATCCTTCGAGATGGGTTGACCAAGAATTCATTGCACATTCCCAGATTGGGACCTCTACATTGTACTAAGCGCTCTCATGAAAGTAACCGATGAACCACTTCAACATTGTGAACTCAACCTCCTCACCAGAAAACAGTGTTCCTGACAGCCTTAACATCAACTCCTCGCTTAACCCAACTAACTGGTTTTTCTGCAAAAATTGGACCGTCCTTCACCTAATACCAAGAGCCACCTTCTGGCCCAAGACTCATAAACTTTATGAATCATCACAGACAATTATCATTCCAGCGCTTACAAACATAATTGGTGACGAACCCAAGCATCTTCTCTGTCCTGTATGTGTATTACGCTTTTACATTAAAAGGACAGAAAACCTTGAATTTCGCAAAGGCAGCAACCACCTCTTCCTCCCCATCAAGACCGCTTTCGGAAAAACTTCGTCAATGATCAGAACCATCATCACCAACGCCAATGAAGACATCACCAGCGACCGCGCCAACAACAATATCCGAATGATAACATACAAACTCGGAGCAATCTCTGCTTCATGGGAATTCCACAGCAACATCGCAGTTTCCCAGATCCTCGAAGCCATAACCTGGAGAAGCCAATCTGTCTTCACGAGCCACTTTTTCAGGGAGACGTCAACACAAGAATATGGATTGCACTGTCTGGGACCCATAGTCGCACACAGGCATGTCATCCAACCCCCTTAAGCACGGACCGTCATCTTTAACAAAACGTCCATTTTCAGGCCACCACTTCTTACCAAGAGATCCAAACCACTGTTTTATTACGTTATTATGTTCATTAAGGTGCGAAGTTTGAAACTTGTGGGGGTACCTGCTCATAACCCGGGGGAACCCGTCATGAGGTGCACAAGACATATGATGACGAGATCATCTGTGAATGCTACTATTCATAGGTAGTTATATTTCCTGATGGCAAACAGAAACCAAATTTTGTGTCCCCCCTAACCCCCTGCAGGGCAGGCTGAAAATGGTTTCTGTTTCAGCTGGCCGCCTCTAACAACTTTGGAGCCTCTAAGGAAAGAAAGCATTCGGGTATGGAATGCTAAAATTCGCAGATAATGTATATTTCCTTTTAGGCAACAGAAACCATTTTCAGCCGGCCCTGACTGGGGGTTGCCGGCAAAATTTGGTTTTCTTTGTTGCCAAAACATCTTAACCTGATAATTTTAGCATTACATTCCTAGAATGTGTCGTTCCCCTGGAGATTTCTTCCGGTGCGCATTCGCCTGCTTGCATACCTCCAGTACCCAATCAAGTGCTTGCTTATAAAAGTGACAGCTTGCCTAATATCATCATTCATTTTCCTCCAGAGCTGTCTCCGCGCCACCTCGCGCTGAAGTTCCTCACTTTCGCACGGAATCTGGATTCTGCCCGACGATGGCCGCCGCTTCTGAAGTTCCCGCTTCTCCAGCTGCTCTCTCTCATGCTCTCCTTCGTCTGCAAGCATCTGCTTTCACCCTTGGCAATCGTTGGATCTCCACCCTCGACCTTGCTGCCGTCAGTCCGATCCCTGAATCTCCTTCACTGAAGTTCCGCCTGCAAGTTTTCACGTCCTCTTGGACTCTCCCTTGCAACCGGTTTAACGTACCCCACCTGCCGAACCTGTCGACCTGTCATCCCTGCAAGCTGAATTTCAACGAGCGAAAGACGTCTTTCGTGACGCCAAGAAGTCTCTCCTACGCACAACGGCGACTTCCAAGTCGCCCGCCTGCAACTCTCCCTTGGATTTATCGTCCAGTTCCTCCCGCAAAGGTCGGAGTGTCTCCCTCAGCGAAGTTCGGAACATTGTCCACGACACCGTACGTAAGATGCAAGACAACTCCATGCTGCCTCCCTCATGCACGTCCTCGGTTCGTCACACATGCACGCAAGACTGGGTTGCTTCAATCTGCAGCCACGACCCACGTAAACGTGGCTCTACTTCTCCTTCAACCACTAAGAAGAAACGAAAGTCTGCTTCGCTTTCACGTCCGAGAGTCAACTTGCCATCCGACCCCCCAGCATCCCTACCGGTCCTGGCTCCCGCCGCTGCGCTTTCGTCCGGCAAGATGATCCATTTCCTGGACGAAGCCGTCGATGATCAAGCCCTTCCGTCCGCTTCGCTTCTGAAAACTGGAAGAAACCATCCCCGACTACTTCCTTTTCAAGCCCGCCCAGTGGACTGACACACCCGTGATTAACCGTGGCCTGAAAACGCGATTTGGGTTTGCCCTTAGGGACAAAGACTGCAAACCACTGAACCTTCTCGGCCAATCCACCACGCTGCTGACTTGTCTCTTACGGAAAGAAGGTTCCCTGCCCGGCAAGGGCAATCCTCTCGCCCTCGACACAGAACCCCCACCACTTCGCCCAGGCCGCAAAAACAGCTTCTTTCGTCCGTTAGGTGATGGAGCCGCCTACCCTAACAACTTTGC
Source organism: Lithobius niger (assembly GCA_023313725.1). NCBI lineage: Eukaryota > Metazoa > Arthropoda > Chilopoda > Lithobiomorpha > Lithobiidae > Lithobius > Lithobius niger. The sequence continues at coordinate 20,120 of JAHWFP010244038.1, forward strand.
AACCTACCCGGAATGCGAATTTCTAGGCAGCGAAGAGAAGATGGATTTTGGCACCGCTCTTACAATCCCCAAGAAAGGTGACATCCCAACTTTCGTCCTCTACGATAACGAAGAGTTTCTTTGCCTGAGCTTACGGGTCGCCTCACAAGCAGACGTTCTCAACACTGCGGTCAACGCCCTCTGCAAAAAATTATCTGCGGACGCAAGCCCCGAAGAGATACACAATCTTTCGCCCCTCATCACGCAACTCTTCCAAAAAGCAAGTTTTGTCACCTATCACTCCATTAACTGGGCAAGTAGGGCCTTTTTCAATAACACGCTCCTTCTCCGGGAAATTGCTCTTTCGTCCGCCAACAACTTAAACGTATCGACAAAGTACCGGCTCCATAACCAGCCCATCCACGAATCGGACTCCCTTTTCCGAGGCCTTATCCCGACGCTCGCCCCACATCTTGACGTTTCAAAGAAACCCAAGCCTCAAAAACATGTGTCTTCTGCTAACCGTTCATTTCAGAAGAACAAGAACTGCTGCCAGTAATGGACAGAAGACCTTATTTTACTGCAAAGTTAATAAAATTTTGATAAAAAGTAAGTCATAATTTATTTATTTAGGTAAAAAATTACGAATTTTGCGGGAAAATGCAAATTTTGCGATCGCATATTTTAATTTTTGGCTTCAGCAAACGGCGTACAACTCCCCAGTTGAAAAATGGAGTCAACATTAAGTTGCGAATTGTGCGATTTCGCAAAATCGCATAAAGTATGGGTCCTTAGTCATGACCCTCTGCAGAATCGACATTCTCAGCTGCACAAACTGGTTTGTCAAAGCAGCAGGCATTACACACCGATCACATAACGCTCTGTACAACACTGACACATCCATAGCCTTGTCCCACCATTCCAGCAAAATCGTGTTTAACTCCCACACTGGAAGTGTGACAACAACTGCCCTCGGTAAATTTGCCCACGACTCACCCGTAGGCACTAGCAGCCGTATCACTGCCACACTTTGTCCAACCCAAACCACGACGATCACTCAAGCGCCTCGGGACCCAAATCTATTTCGTCCGCTTCAGCATTGCTCAGACCACTGGTCCCGTCCCTTTTTTGCCAATGAGAATCGTCACCGAAATTACAACACCGCATTTTACGCCGTGCCGCCATTGCAGATTTCGCCTCATATTCATGCCAACCTCTTCCCCTCCCACCCTGGGCTGGACCAATCCACTACAGTAATTTCACTCACACAACTAACTCGTCGTCCTCCACTTCCCAGTAGTTCCCACTTATCGCGAATCGGCCCCAATTAGTATTGGTAAATACGGAAAATGAAATCGTCCAATTTCCCCACAGAAAAACCGGCTTCAACCAACCTACACACCATTAAGCCTAACTCTGCTGCTATCTTGCACGGCTGATCACTTGCACTACTCATGGCCTCTGGCTCGCTAATTTCCAGTTTTGTCTCCCCCATATTCACTGCGTCATCTGGAAAATTCACTCGCTCAGTCTGTAGCCACTTTTTGTCTCCCGTCAGACTCGCTTCATCAAAAGTTCAAAATGCCTAAAGCCAAAACGACTAAATTAAATTAAGAGAAAACCATGACAACTCGTGCCCGCGGCAAACGAAACACTGGTGAGTGCACTAGGAGCAGAGTGAGGAAGTGACCATAAGAAACGTAAAAGTTGCATAAATTAACGGTTAGTTAAATGCAGGTTAGTAAGATGAAAGGTGCCGCATGCAAAAGGGACATTCCACATAGACCCGTATATGGTCAATGTCCGGAGTGGCAAGTCGTCGCAGCTGCCTAGGAAGAGCCCCCTTTCTGCCACCAGTTCAACCTGGCTCCCGTGATCCTGCTGGCTTTCTTCCATCGGGGCTTGGCATTTGTCATTCAACAATCATCTTGAAGACCGAGTGATTTGTCCTGCACTCTCATCCTTCCACGGTGTTCATGGCCTTGCTGCTTTGAATTGGTCGCTAATCTTGGATTGGGTCCTACCTAAAGGGATGTTACTTTGAAATAATGGATTCATAATGAGCTAATTTTTACTCGCACTTCAGTTCAACTAAATACACAAGTAATACAACCTAGGAACGTTGGTGCAAATATCAATCAGTCACTGGTGTTGTTGTGCTTGAACGTCGACTTTCTTCATCAGGCTTCTTGCGATTACGAGAGCTTTTTACTACTGCATCAGATGGTTTGTTGACATTCTTTTTTTGAAATCTTCCCGTGCGACCATGGTAATCGCAAGAATCCTGATGAAAAAAGTCGATGCTCAAGCACAATAACACCAGTAACTAACTGATTGACTTTCCAAAATTTGCACCAACGTTCTTACGCTGTGTTTTTAGTAGAAGTGTAAGTAAAAAATTAGCTCATAATGTTATCCTATTTTCTCCGGACTACGAGTTGAGTGGATTATCGTCTGATGAAAATCGTCGCCACTCGTCTGGCATCAGCGTGTTGCCGCTTCTGTCCGCCATCCTGTCAGCCTGCCTCAAATGCTTTGCCGCCAACTGCCGCCTTCTTCCACGGCACCTCAACGCTGCCCAGCAGAGGCCATACTGATGCGGCCTCTTTTCATCGGCCGTCAACATTGAAGACACAATGTTTTTACGAGCTCCGTGATTCTTCTTTCGATTACCAGCGAAATGTTCACCTCAATCAGCCTACTTTAATTTTTGAAGAACACAAACTTTCTAATTCATCAGAAGAACAACAAAAATAGTTTGAAAACAATGGACGTTACATGTTGTCAAGCGAAGCAGGTGACATAGGAATTAAAACCTCCACCACGCGCATGCAACCACTGACGTCTATGCATCGTTATGGACAGGCTGGAAGAGGGGAAGCTCCCAACGCTCATCCAATCTGGCGGTCAGTTCGGCCAAGATGATGGTTTGTATGTGATCATAGCAAGGACCAGTGAGGTTCTAAGGGAGACCTGACTGCAAGAGAAACGTTTAATATCTAAAGACTCAAGAGCAAGCAACTGGGCTCCTTACTTGGTGTTGAAGTGCAGGAGAACTGAAGCTTGGTCCTAAGCAATATTTTGATTGGCCTTCTTGCGGTGTTGGGCGATGCCGTTAAGTTTCTCTACCCGTCGGGTGGCCCCTATGTGTTCCCTATGAGAGTTAGGTGGACTGTTGGCACATTCTTTTGAATTGTGCTGACTTTTATTTTATTTTATTTGGTTTTAGTTTTTTTAGCATGGAACCTTGCATCCTTAAGACTTGTGAGTTTTATTTCCATGGCCCTGCTCTGCTGTTATTTTATTAATTTTATTTTTTATTTTTAAGTTGTTTGACATGTTTTAAACCCTTCACCTGAAAACGGTTCCGACCTTGGAACCGAAACGTCGTGATTTCGTTGTTTCACCAGCACTTGATGGCTACTCTGTATGTGTTTTTAATTACTAAAGTGCTTTTTAACTTACTGCTTTTTGTTTTCCTATGTGTTCTAGACGCTTCGCCTCCATTTTCCTTTGGTTTCGCCAACGTACACAGAGGCAATCGAGGCAAGGAACTTTGTAAACCACCTTGCTTAGGTATCTTACGTTGGGCAGTGGTAGCTTGGTTGAACCACAAAACTTGGCAACAGCAGGCTACATGGTTAGGGGAGGATCGAGGCTGAAGTTGCAACTCTCCTTCTGCGAGTGGGGTAACAGTGGTTGGGGCGAGTACAAGGTGGAAGATTGGGTGGGGAAAGGGGGGAGGCAGAGGGGTAGGACAACAATTCAGGAGCTTCATCGCGTTGGAAGTATATCTCAAGCGACATTTGATTCCGTGCTGACTCAGAATCTTGTGGGCATCTTCACTCCTGTGTGGTAAACATGTCACGTACTCAATCGGTCAAGAATGGGTGGGTTGAGGGGTCCAACCCCTCTAATTGGCATAGTTCTTAGCTTTTTTCATACCTTCGTTGATCATCTTAGCTGGATAACCCCTTTCCAGAAAGGCGATATTGGTAAAGTACAAAAACTGTTCGGCAGTCTCTTTCGAGGATGAGTGTTCTATAACTCGAGAGAAATCGTTTCTCAGGAGAGCCTTAAAAAGGTGTCGGGGGATGGGGGGATGTGAAAGTTGCTGATGTGAAAGGCAGAGTGGGGAAGTGTCTGTAATGGCGAAAGCCAATCTTTCCCCTCTCATTGGTAAAAAGCACTTCAAGAAAGGCGAGCTTGCCCTCCTGCTTGACTTCCATAGTAAATTGGATAGAAGCTTCCCATTCATTAAGTGTCTTGATAATGGCATCACATTCAGCTTTTGGAGGTGAGGCAAATACATCATCGATGTACCTTTTCCAAAAAAGGAGCTCCGGAAAGTGTTGTGCACTCCACTCATCCAAGAACTGCAAAATCAACTTTGACGGCACTGGAACAGGAGTATCCCATCAGGATTCTGATGTTTGCTAGAAGGTATGGCTCCTAAACATAACGTAGATGGATTACAAAATAGTCTTCAGGAGTTCCCTGTCATCTTCGTGTTCATCGTTATCGATTTTCATCCTCTTGGCTGAACAGTCAAACATGGTGAAAATGAGGGAGAGGGGAGGCTAGGAAAAAATCCTTCCACGTCGAATGATACAAGTTGATGATCCGTTGTGAGGTTGACAGATGTGATGTAATCTAGAAGCTCACCAATATTTTTCACCGAGTGGATTCCCCAAATGTATTTTTGCAACCTATGCAAGCCCTCCCCGCTCCTCAAGTGGTGCCTCCCTCCTCCCTCCACAGCTGTCCCTGTGCAGATGCTGCTTCTGGACTGCCAGTCGTTGGTCGTTTTGCTCTAGAGCCGTATCCAACCCCAGTGGCTGACACCCCTTTCCCCTCGCACCCCTCCCCCTCCAATGTTAAATCTTTTGTCAAGAGTTCTCAGTGATATAGAGTTGTATGTGCTTGAACTGGACCCACATTCGGCTCTTCTACTCTATTTTCTGACACCTTCTGTAATGTAAACCGTTATAACGTAACGTAAAGCCGATCTCAAAAGTCATTGCGGATCATTATTCTTGGGCTCCAAATTTACTTCAGCCTTTTAGGACCAGACTGCTCAGGAAACCAGTGTGTCAGTGTTTTAATCTATTTTTGACCAACTGAGAGAGTTAAGGGATGTCTAACAAGATCATTACGTGTCCATCCAAAGGTTTCAATTTGGCCACCTCTCCATTTAGAAGCAGTTTCTTGTCAACAAGTGACTAAAGCTTGTTCCAAACAAGGAAGTGAACCGGTCTGCACTTAAGGTAGCCGACCTCACAATAAATTCTCGAAGACACAATTTCTTCCACCGCTCTCTGATTATATTCCACTGTGTCTAACATAACTGTGCCATTCGTTTTATCAGTAAAGCGAACAGCCACGTCAGGATTTTGTCGGAGATCAAAGGTCATAGGAAAGATCAAAGCACTGATGCGCTGGCTTCCTGGGCAGCTTGACCGTTAGAGGATGAAGTAAATTTGGAGCCCAAGAATAATGACGTGCAATGACTTTGAGATCTGCTGCAAGGTTTACGTTATCCGAGCTTCAGTTTTCCTTCACTCCACACCAAGCAAGGAGCCCATTTGTATGCTCTTGAGTCTTATTAAAGGTTTATCTTGCAGTCGGGTTCCCCTTATGAATTTCACTGGTCCTACCTACGATCAGATTGAAAGCATCATTTTGTCCGAACTGGCCACCATATTAGATGAGCATTGGGAGCTTCCCCTCTTCCAGCCAGTCCTGAATGATGGTTGGAGAGCAGTGATTGCGACGCTCGTGGTGGAAGTTTAAATTTCTGTGTCACCTGCTTCGCTTGACTACATGTAACATTCATTGTTTTCAAACTATGTTGGTTATGCTTCTGATGAAGAAGAGGTGTTCTTCGAAAATTCAAGGATGACCTTTCCCTGAAGAGCAGGGGATTCACATCCTGTTTTGGTTTTGATTCTGAAACCACTTTCCACAATGTGTTCATCTCACGTGATGACTAGATGCTTCAACACATTAACTACACAGCTGAGGTCTTTTAAGGATTGACCCCTGCAACGTCCTGCTCCCTCCCCCACCCCCCTCACCATGAAAAAAATCTGGGCCGTCATTCAATGAGATTACAATGACTAGTCTATTAATATAATGGCAACGTGATTTGTTGATGTCATGGGATCAGGATTCGTAATCCCAAAAATTGCACCTCTTCCAAACATTTAGCAGAAGCCAAGAACAATAAATTGAGCCAACAGTGGCAATAAAACCTCAAAAACTATTGGAACATACCACTGAGCCACCATCTTTGACAACTGGTGGAATCAGATCCAGATCGACAATCAGTTGCCTTCTTTGAGCGACACCATCATTTTGACGATGAAGAAGTAACAAAATCTCACAGTAAATGGACAAAACGTGAAGTATAGAACGACGCACAAAACACGCGAAACTGCAATGTTTACAAGCTGAACAAAAAGCGAAAGGCAAGGAAAGATCCACAACCGGAAGGGAAACCAGAATGTGGAACGAAAGAGGTAAAAGACAGCAAAAGGAAAGGAAAAATCTACAACCGGAAGCAAAGCTGAATGCGTCCACGGGCATACCATGCTGAAGACTCCAGTTCTCGTCTCGTAACGAAGTTAAGCAGCATCGGGCCCGATTAGTACTTGGAGTGACCGGCTGGTAATACCGGATGCTGTAGACACAAAAGGAAACGGAACCCTCTGCAGCTTCCCGCCAAACCAACGAAGACTTGTGCCTCTCCTGATTTCAGAGGTAGACCCAAGTCAAGACTACAACACGAAGACCCAATGGCGACACGCTAGATAGGTCGCCTTTGTCATCACTTCTCATTTGAACTAAAGCCAAACATAAAATAAAACCTAATTTTTTTTAATATCAAAAATGAAATCCTTGGCAAACCAATTGGCATAAGGAATTTATTAGGATGCAAAAAAAAGTAACACGCCACGAGGATAAATAATATTACTGTTAAACCCTTCAACAGAATTGTGACTTGATGGACCTCATCAAGACTTGCTGCTTCTAATGAACGAACACACGGAGAACAACGAAGCCCAAATGGAAAACCACAAAACTTCTAAATCTTGGAAAGAAGAAGCCAATCATGAAAACGTTTGAAACGCAAGGCAGTTTTCACATTACCCCTCAAACTTATCCAAACTGATCATTGAGGGAAATGAAAACAGTCCAGACAGACTAAACACTGTCGCAGACCAACTCTGGTCAGAAAAAGGAACAAAGTTCAGAATGTCACCTCAAAATTTTCATGTTTGACATTCAGTGTGGAATGTCACTTCTGTCCCATCGCATTCCAGGAAAACGGAATGTAATTGCTGACTCTCCCGAGGAAAGTCGCGAAACAACCATGGGAAATTGGACGATAAAGAAATCCTTCAGCAGACATTTTTTCACCACTTTGGGAACTCGAACGGTCAACCAATTCCCACAAGGGCCAAAGCCAGATTCAAATCATCAAACAAGGGCAGTGGATGACGTGTCATCACCATGTCCGAACTCCATTGCAGTAACACGTTCTGAAGATTCCTACTTCTGCCACAAATCCAGCTGAAAACTTTGACAGCTAACATCACATGGCTTGTTCATCTGGGCAGTTACTATTTGGCCATTTACACTGGATTCCCTCAACTCCTATGACCCCTGTTTGTCAACTCGAGGTGGTTGTCAATATCTCAAAACCTTCAATCAAAAAGGAAAGGAAGTCAATTCCACCCAAAACACCAGCGCCTTGAAATGAAACGAATAGCCTCCATATCAAAGAGACAGGAATTAAAGAAGTGGTTTTCTTGGTGTTGTAAGCAGAAAGCCAGTCCAACCGTTCCCCTTTGCCTGAACTTCTAAACATCTAATGTTCTTATCTTAACAAGCCTTTTTAATTCAGGCTTAAATGAATCAATCATTTTAGTTGACCGATCTGCACTAAACCTGGTCTTAAAAACAGCAAGAAGAGAAGATTTGCTAGGAGATTATCGCATCTCCACCCTCATCAAATCTTAAAATCGAAAGACCTGCAACCAGATGATTCCTCCCAGATTGGGATCTCTCTTTAGTTCTGATATCACTCATGAAGGAACTTCATTAACCCTTGGCAAACTACAACCTTCACCTTCCAACTAGAAAACAGTCTTCTTGATGTACAAGCCCTCTCAATGGACCCAACCAACTTGTTCTTCCTTGAAGATTTTAAAACCATTGCACGGACATCAAGTGAATCGTTCAGAGAAAAACTCTGGAATCAAATAAACCCTCTTAGCAATTAATTATTCATGCTCTTGCTACGATCACAGGGGATGAACTAGGATGTCGAATCTGCCCCATTAAGATTTTACTAGCACGAACTGAAAGCGATGACAGCCAGCCAGCCAAAACCATGACGGTGGACACTTTCTAAGCATCTGGCATCAACGACCACAACAATAACAACTGAATCACGGAAAACAAACTGTGAGCTATCTTATCTTCTTGGGCCTTCCACATTGGCATCCCCATTCCTTAGCTTATTCAAGCGACATCATGAAGAAAATTGCCACTCTTCACCTTGCACTTTTTCAAGGACACCAGTGATCATGCAGACGGACTTCACAAGCTGGGACCCATTATGACAGCCGGAAGTGTTGTCCGGCCCCCTAAACACTAAAGATGACAATAACAAACAATAGCCTTTTCTGGGCGACCAATTCAGAATATAGATCTTTGAACAGGTCTGTTTAAATTGCTCATTCTCACAAAATTAATACGTACACTCAGTATTCGCGAATTTTCGATGGTCCTTAAAACGTGTTGGAATACGCTTCGACTGTCTTCATCAGGCGCTGTGCTGTTTTTTCTTCTATTTGCATCGTTACTCACGCTGCAATTCGAATTTGAGCGGATATCCGATATCCTCGTGGCAACCACAGCCAAAGAAAGTGGGGTTGAAAACAGCTTTGCACCAGAGCCGAAAGAGGCGTGAGGCCAGAAGTAGAGCTGGTGTCTTTTCGCCCCCAAGGCAACCACCGGAAGCAGGGCCAAAGATAGTCTTTTCGCCTCAGCCGGAAGAGGTGTAAGACCAGAAAGCAGGGCTAGCGCTTTTCACCCTCATCGTAGCCACAAGAAGTGGTGTCGAAGGTTGTTTTTCGTCTTGACAACACCATGGTGGCAGCAGGATTGTTGACCTGGAAACTTCGCTTGCCATTTAGCAGCAAAAGAAGGCCAGCCACACTAAAACAAGTCGGGTGGTGAAAGAGGCTGTCACAACAACATCGAACATGTGGAGGGAGAAAAACACACGTCGTGCTCAAACGAGCGCCAGAAATTAAAAGGTGTACCTGCTGACAAGCTGTCGCCTTACTTGGGAAGGGATACGCATGTGCACTCCAGAGTTTGGGAGCTGGGTGGCTGGATTTAAGATTAATCTTTGGAGGGAAACAGCAATGAAATGCAATAAATTACAGGTAATTTATACTTTTGCTGCAATAGAAAAATAATAATAAAATAAAAAATTTTAACACGTTTAAGTATAATGTGTCAGGCCAGGTTTGGTAATGCTTGTTGAAGCACCGGCAGTAGTTCCGTTTGGTTCGTTGCACTTTTTTAAGTAGTTTTTTTTTGTGTGACTTTCGGTTCGTTAGCATCACATTGGTGGTTCTACGTGTTCTTCTTGCTGAGTGTGAATGGTTGCTGCAGTCCGTCTTTCAGATATAGGTGGTGGGATACCTGGTTATCTATTTACCGTTGTTTCGCAATTTCTGTCCAATATACTGGTCTAGAGCCCTGTGTGAGGTCTTTAACCGCATTGATGGCGGTGTTGAGCATGTCAGCTTGGGAAGCAGCCCGCAGGCCGAGACGAAGGATCTTGTTGTTGTCTTTCAAGACTGCCGAAGGGACTTCAACTTTCTATGAGATCTACCTAGCTGTTCCAAAATCCGTCTTTGCTTTGGTAGTGAGAAATTCAGATTGAGGATAAGTGTCGAAGTGCTTTGGGTTGGCAGAACCATTCCCAAAAGACCTGAAGAACCAGGTGGTGGAGGGTCCTTGTCCAGTTCCAATGGTACACCTCTGCCAAGAAGAACACCTTCATTGTGTAAGAGTGTATTGAGGAGGGTGATTGACTGGCTGAGGACGGAGCGACGAGTCGGGTTCCGGTCACATAGATCAAAGCCGAAACCTGTTGACAATCGTTTGTTCTTGATGGGTTCCGAGCTGGGTGAGGAATGCTGGTACAGGAAACAGTCAGGAACGATGTCTTCGACTGTATTCAGAAGATCGGACAATGGAATTCGAAGGATCTTCATCATGAAGGATTTTAGCAAAGTGAACATGGCGAAGGCTGTCATCTTGGTTGTGACCGTTGGACGAAGGGTCTCCCGGAACGACAGACGAAGGGGCTGAAGAACTGAGGTGACTGTAGAGTGCTGAAGCAGAGTCCAGTTCGCTGTCGTGTCGCTGTCCATGGCGAAGAGTCAGGATTGACGAGAGCTGATCAATCTTTCCCAGGGAGGAGGTAATGGCCGACGAAAGGTTGAATGCAGCTTGGATGACCAAGTTCGTTCGTCGTTGTCGGACTAGGAGCTGCGACGTCTCTTCTTGTTGGGCGACAGAGCAACAGACGGGAGCGAAGGCGCTTGTGAAGGGCTTACATTACAATTAAAAGAACGCCTTTTACTGAAGAATATGCTGCAACCCATACACAGTGTAAGTCTTGCTCTGCGAAGAAATCGACAGCAAAGGCTGAGACGATCATTGCTTGTAGTGCAAGTCACGTATGGCTGTGTCCATAAGCATGTGAACTTGATCTTTGAGAGAGGTTGAGTAGCAGGAGCTCCGGCGGGTGCTGGAGATGGATCCCGAGAGTAGTGGGAAGAATCGGACGAAAGGTCTATAGGAGCTTCAGCTGGTAGGCGAGAGAGATGACAAATAGGACTTGACCTGCAAAGTTTGGTCTGGAGAACTTGAAGATTACGACTCGAAACCACAGTCTGGCCACAAGGGACAGGAGATGTAGTGTCAGAGCAGTCCCATCAGGAGGCGATGGGAGGGCGGGCGAAGGCATGCGTGAGCCGAATGGTCGTTAACGCCGTTGGCCGGGAGAAGAGGCCACGACAGGAGGCGGCGGCGGTGAGGACAAACGGTTGGGTTGATCATGGCTCGAAGGACGACAGGCAGGTGAAGGGCGGCAAGAAGGCGAAGGGTCCGACAGGCCGGGAAGTAGACAAGGCGGGCCTATGACAGTACCTGGATGAACAGGCGACGGGCAGGGCGATCATTCCATTTGTTGATCGACAATCAGCAAAGAGGCGACTGCCAGCAAAGGGATGACAGTCTGCAAAGATTTAATAAGTCGATGAAGGGTAGGAAGGAAAAACGACAGCGTGTCCATGCAGTAGAAAAGATGACACCACGGCACGCCTCAGCACTTTTGTAGGAGGGTGCGCAGACACGTGCACTGGATTACTGAGCTGGCAACCATTCGATATTTTATCTCTAGGGAAAGATGCATTCAGAACTAGAATGCTAGAATTTAAAGTGTATTTTCGAACGCCACATAGAAATAACCAATAGCCTGCCAGCTCCCTGACCCCCAAAGTGTGCATGTGCATTCCCCTCCATACTAC
>JAHWFP010244038.1:31729-41778 GCA_023313725.1 Lithobius niger
TAATAATAATAATAACTTTATTATAAATTACAATTAAATTGCAATCCTCGAAGCTTTTTGCAAAGCTTGTTTGAGATATAATACATCTTTTTCAAATAATTTAATACGTGTTTCATTATTACGTCTGACGCCCTCACTGGCAACACTGTTTCGTATATACATACAATATATCAAGATACATAGTTACACACAATTACATTACACCAAGTTACATAAATACATACTTTATTTTACATAAAATTACTTTATTATTATGATTTATTAGGTCTTGTCTATGCTGTATCTTATATTAATATTGGTTTTTCATAATGTGAGTTTTTAAATTTGTTTTAAGTTCATTCAGATTTGCAAAGGTTAACATGTTTTCTGGAAGTTCATTAAATAGTTCTGGTATATACCATGTTTTTCCTCTTTTTCCATAGGAATTATTCCATTGTGGCATTTCATATTTTCTTTTACCTCCACGCAATTTACTAATGTTTTTTGATAATACTTTTTGTTTATTGCTATAATAATTTTTTATTATTATTGTATAGTTTTTTAGTCCCCTTATTTTAAATAATTCATTTTCTTTTAATAACTCAATTGTTTTCCTTTTCTTTTTGTTGTTCCCAAATAATACCTTCACTAATTTATTCTGAACTTTTTGTAATCTCTCAATTATATATTCTGTAGTATTACTCCAAATTTCTATTCCATAACTTATTATACTTTTTATCCATGCATTATAGATTATTTGTTTCTGTTTAACATTTAATATGTTTTTGAGTTTATATATTTTTGGTATAAGTTGTCTTAATTTTTTTATAATTCCAGTTATATGTTCTTTAAAGTTCCAATTTTCATCAATTATAAGTCCTAGGTATTTGTTATTTTTTCTTTTTTCCAGTTTCTTACATTTTTCATGACATGTATATTTAATTTTTCCTGGTATTAAATTTTTACAAGCACCATAATGTTTTATTATCTATATTTCTTTTTTATTTTTCATTTTTGGTACCGATATATCCATTTGTATAGTTTTTTTCTTTGCTAATATATAGTTAATTTTCTTTAAAAAAAATCATTTAATATGTTAAAGTCATATTGTAAATTTTTCATCATTACTTCATAGTTGTTATTTATTGATATTAATATTGTGTCATCTGCAAAAAGGAAAACGTTGCTTTTTTCTATATTTTCATCAATATCATTAGTGTAAATTAAGAATAATAATGGTCCTAGTACAGAACCTTGTGGTACTCCATTTTTAACAATTTCAGTTGAGCTATATGTATCTTTTATTTGTACTATTGTTTTCCTGTTGTATAGATAATTTTTTATAATGTTGAATATTTTACCTAATAATAATAATAGTAATAATAATAATAATGTTTATTTTTCAATTACAATTACAAAAGCAATGCAATTCTCGAAGTTACAAAACATATCTTCTATGAGTTTACAATGAAAATAATAATAATAATAATAATAAATTTTATTGCATTTTCAAAGGCTCGAAGTTTTAAATAAAAACTTGTGAGAGCTGCAATACATACAATAAATAAATAAATAATACATTTAATACATAATAAATTACACAATATATACAAAATGGTTAAATATGTACAAAAATGAATTAACTTACAATAAAATCCACTGTTAAGTTAGTTTAGTATTTTAATATTTAATAGTTATGTCCTATTCGTCTAACAGCTGTCTGTGAGAAACTTTAATTTTTGTAAGAATTTACGAGTACTTGTTTTAATTCTTTTTTCAAAATTCCTTTGCTTTGATAGTTTAATATGTTAGGGTCCAATTTATTGAAAATGTGTGGGATGTAATACGGTTTGTTTCGTAGTCCATAAGCATTGTTCCACTCTGGTATTCTATATTTCTGTGTTTTTTGCCTTAATCGTTTGCTTTTGTTTTCATCATAATTTTTGTGTGTATTTATGTAGTAATTCTTTATTACTACCACAAAGTCTCGTAGTTCTATAATTTTTAAAATGTTATTTTTTGTATATAATTCATTTGTTTTTTCACCTTCTTTCCCAAACAATACTTTTACTATCTTATTTTGCACTCTTTGTAATCTCAAAATGATATAATCAGTCGCAAAACCTTAAATTTCTATCCCATACCTAAGCAAACTTTCTATCCATGCATCGTATAGAATTCGTTTATTCTTAATATTTAACAAATATTTTACATTTTATAATTTTGGGATCATTTGACGTAGTTTTGTTATCAATTTTGTTATATGCTGTTTAAAATCCCATTGTGAATCTACATCAATGACAATAATAACAATAATAATAATATGCACTAGGATGGTGAAGGATCAATTTCACCACTAACACATCCCCACGCTTAAAGGTACAACTTTATAGGTTTAAAATAGGCATCTTCGCACACAGAGAGAAAAGGAAGAAATTCTACAATCTGGCATACATCGACAGGTCACATTTCCAGATCTCCTAAAGGCAGCCAAAGAGCAAGTCTGAAGACCAAGCCTGAGCAATATTTCCTAGCAAGCTATTCCAAATTTTGACCATCCTCAAGCTAAAAAATGATCCCAGCAGTCAAGCCTCGCCCCTTTCACAACCAATTTAAGTGGGTGTCTCCCTGTCCTACCCTTTCCCCTGACCTCAAAAAACTGTTTTGGGTCAAAGTCGTTAAGGTTTTTTAGAATGGCATATGCAAGAATGAGATCAAAGACAATCCGACCGATCTCCAGTAATTAGAGGTTAAGTTTTCTCAATTGTTCTTTGTATGACAAATTATAACATTCCGGCACCAGCTTTGTGAACTGTCGCTGGACTGAATCAACAAGTTGAATGTCCTTCACAAGGTGCAAGGACCAAACTCGCGTCACGTATTCTAAGAGAGGTCGGGCGTAGACCTTGAAGGCCCTGACAAGCATTGAAGGAATTTTAGATTTGAAGCATCGAATGAGCATGATTGCACACATACTCGCAGCCTTAACAATCGTGAAAATCTGTGCCCCTTGCTTATCCTTGACAGAATCTATACTCTAGCACTTTTCCATCAATATAGTAGCCTAACACAGCATTCCTACTCCCCAGATGAAGGGAAAAGCATTTCTCAGATGAAAATGGAAGGTGCCACGTCTTTGACCAAGCATCAACTTAGTTGATTTGTGAACACAAATCAAAATGATCAGTTATTTTCGATCGTTCTAAAGAGTTTGATGTCATTCGCAAATTTAAGAATGGACATCTGGATGTTGCTGCAGGTCAAATCATTAATATAAATCAGAAATAGGAGGGGACCAAGTATTGTACTCTGCAGCACTCCACTGGTGACCAGCAGAATTTCAGAGCATGAGCCACCCAAAATAGTAGCCTGACTCCTGTGGCAGGAAGGACTTCAACTATTCCAGGATGTCACTGTCAAAACTGAAGCCAATGAGTTTAAGGTAGAATTAGTTGCCGACCACAGAATCTAAACCCTTTGCAAAATCGATGAAGATTATGTCAACTGACTTGCCCCTGTCCAGAGCCTGTGTCCACTGGTATGCATTTGATAAGCTGTAGAGCCGAGATTCACCGGAAAGAAAACGGAATTGGTGTGGTGATAACAGCTTTAATGAGTTAAGATGATTTAACATTGATCTTGAATGATCTTCTCAAGGAACTTACATGAGGCACCACATGCAAGGGATAGAGCCTACAATTTTGTGGGGTCGGCTACTTTTCCCTTTTTATATACCAGAATTACTTTTGCAGTTTTCCAAAGATTGGATACACAGTATTTGCAGACAGTCTGAAAATGGAAGGAAGGGGTGTACTAAGTTCACTTTTAAATTAAAGTTCACTGTGCATAGAAGTCGCTGTTGTTCATCACCAGTGATTGGGATGTGAGTGCGAGAAACATTATGGGTTTTCTGGGTTCGTTGGTTTCAGAGTCTTGGCTCAGAGTAAAGCTTGTGGTGCGAGAGAAATGGCATTGTAATTATGAAAAGAAGAAAAAGTAAAAATTGGGTCCATAGAGCAGTGGTGAATCTACAGGGGGGGGGGGCAATTTCTCCCTCCCGCCTTAAAGTTCCGATAACGGTCCACAAATTACTCATCAAATGCTGCATAACCATCCAGTAATGCCTTAAACCCCCCTGTGGTAGTCTGGAAGCACAGAAAGCCTACAAGCTTACATCATAAAAGCTGACATGGGGCGGGGCGCCCACCCCATACATAACCACCAACAATGCGCCAAAAAAAAAGGTCTTTAAGGCATCTCCACTCCTCCCACCATAAATTCCTGGATCTGCCACTGCCATAGAGAGGGCTTGGACTTCACTGCTTCGAAGGCTGGAGGGCATAGTTAAAAGGAATACAGTTTCTGGTTAGAAGGTGCCGGTTGCAGGTTGAAAAGGGTTCGACAAGCTCTTTGAATCGTTAAAAATGAGCCATGGTGGAAGGTTTGTAATGCGATCCATCACCAACCGCAATTATTGAACTTCTGAAATTGTGGTAGGGGTGATAGCGAGCGTTTCTTCTTGAATGTAGCAATTGAACAAAATGGTATGTTGAGAAGTGAACTTTTTTTGAGGTCTTCGCACCTGAAGGTTTTGGGTGCAGGAAGTCTTTGCATTGATTTTTATGTTTGTTTCAAAAATAAAAGTGGAAAAGGGCAGGACCCTGAAGAACATCCTAATGATTAAACTTTCCTGCTCATGAGGTGATGACGTTGTTGTATGTCAAATGGGCGCATGTGATTTTGAATTGATGTAATTGGAAAATGCAGTAAAACAAGATTAGATTGAAGAAAAACTGCCGAAAATGATGAGAAGATTTGTCACAAAATGTCGTCTACGGAGAAAGAGAATACTTCAATGATGACTTGAAGAAAGTTTTCACTGTGATTTTCCTCTTTTAGATAGGATTGTCTTGCCATGGAGGTGCATAATTGAAGCTCCTGAGATCTTTTCTTTGTTTAGTTATTCCCCGGAATGTCCTGGATTGGTCTGGGGGGTGTGTGCTGGTGTGTGTGTGCGCGTGTGTGTGTGGGGGGGGGGGGGGGCGCGGAGATTATGTTTCATGACTGAAGACTGCAGCAACTTGAAGGACATCGTCCCAGTAGAAAACTTTCCCGAAAATCCAAGTCGGAGTAAATTGCGCAGAAAATTGAGGTGTAGGTTGCTGAAGGATTATGGAAGTAGGTGAGGGTGAGACATTGTTCCAACCATGGAATCCTGGATGACAAGTTACTTTCTTGTTAGTTTTATTTGCTTTCAAAGGGTTAAAAAGTTGGAGTTCGATGATGAAGTTGTGATAGGCTACACGTCTTTTCACGCCTTGTGAAATTCTTTGTCATCTTCTTTTCTTTTTTTTTGTACTTCTTTCTTCATCGATTTTTTTATTACCTCAGGAAAAATGTCGTTGTTTGAACTAATGTGGGCACATCAAGAAATGTAATGTGGATACAAATTGATGATGGAAGGAGTAGCTTTCCTTTTATGGTCTGGTGTTAAAGGTGATAGAGAAGCATAGAAAAATTTTCAATCTGTTTCAATGACCTTGACTGGTTGAAAATGATGGCATGAGGCGTTTGGGTTTATGCACCTGTCTACAATTCTTTATTTCCTTCCTTAAGAGAAGCTTAATCCATTGAGGCTTAATGCCATGTGAGAAAAAACATGGCTCAAAATGAATCCAGGAAAAAATCCTTGGCATGATTTTTCAATATCAATCTTCATGTACATTTGTGTTGCATTCGGCACCTTGATAAGGTGCATGTGAAAAACGATGATGAAGATTCACAAGGCCTGAAGAATCCTAATGAATCGGGGTTCGCATTCCACTAAGTACCGTATCTCTGACAAGTGCTGTTGATAAGCTTCAATTATAGTGATGCGGAATGTATTACAGTTGAAGCCGTGTTGGCTTCACGCTGTTGTAGTTCCAATAGTTGAGACAATAAATGACTTAGTTGTCCTGGCTTCCCTGTCATCTTGCTGATGTTCTGCGGAGCTGGCGAGCGTGTCACATGAGGATCAAGTCAGGCTAGCCTTGTAAAACATGAATTACTTGGTTTCAGTTTTGGAAAAAAGGCAGAGAGTATGGAATGATGGAAACTGCCAGTGTAACGGAATAGGCTAAAAATTTGGCGATAGGTGCCAGTGCCAGTGGAGAATGCATGAATTTGGTGCGCAGATTGTGTAGGTTGACGAGACTCAGGATGATGTTGTTTTCAGTGAGAACTTGAACCAGGGGTTGAGCACGAAGATGTGGTGAATGATGCAACAGCTGTCTGAATGGAGAATGTAAAAGAGAGTGATCGTGTAATGTACAGAGAACCGTGGGTTCTTAATCAGCCTAACCCAAGGTGTGACTGGCATAGTAACGACTAACAGTCAGGTGTTGGACAAATAGGCAACCAGGATAATTGCCCTGGCTGCTACCTTTATAGCAGACAAGTATACCCATGATGCACTCTGGTATTACCCAGAGTGCCATCTACATAATGAATGCACAAGATACAAGGTGGTAGCCACCTGGTGGACAATAGGTATAAATGCAACCATACTGGCTAAGGCCAGTTGAGATACTATACAATGTATCATGCTAACCCAATACACCACAGATCGATTACCCAACTAGTCGAGCTTGTACCTAGAGGAAGGGGAATGTCGGGTTTTTTAAAAGAGATTTTCACATGAATGGCTTCCTTTTATTATTCTTCTCATGAAAAACCTGATGGTCCAGGGCGTCAGTGATTTGCAGTGATGTGCATGGATGAATGCTTCAAAGAGGACGTGTGTAATGTCTTTGTTGGGCCAAAGCAGGACTTATCTTTACCATGCAATATGTGTTTTTTCTCACTTTAGCAGCAAGTGAGGTAGCGTTGTTTTCTGACGGATGTGTAGCCGAGGTTCAGGTTCTGGCAGAATAGAGAAAACGAGATGAAGCCAGTGAAGGTGACAGGAATCACACGTGACTGAAAGAGGAGACGTAGCGAAAAAGTTTTGCAGTTGCAAAACAGGGCACCATGTGGGAGACAAAAGATAGCAATTATGAGATTAACTGCAGGAGGAGATCAAGCTTGCTGGAAACCGGTCCGAAGGGAATTAATCAATGTGAATAACAACATGCAATGAATTTGACTTGCGAAAATGTTGACGAGAAATCAGCGAAGGACATGCAGGACAGAACTTGGGCCTCTTGTGGAATGACAACGGTGGTAAGAAGATCAGAAGAAAACCTTGTGTAAACAGCATTGACCGGGGTTATGTGACTTCAAAGTCACAGACAATGAACAAATAATTTCAGGATTGGTCCACTTGTGGTTCATGGTGAAGTTTCTATCAGATGTGGCAGTAGGGACGAGTTCATCTTCAGGCTCGTATCGGGGCGGGATCAGGAGATTGGCATTGGCGAACTTCGTGACAAGCCGTCACAGGAAAATCTTCACAAGATGAAACGTTTCAAGATTCCAACGGGCGAGACATCTGAGCTGATAAGGCTGTCGCCTGTTCCTTGAGAGACAACGACACAGTCTTCGAGAGGTCTAATGCTTTGCCAAAGAAGCAAGGGTCATGAGGAATTCTGTTGCATTTATGTAGAACCCACAGATCCTTAGGTGATTTTATATGTATAGTGGCTTCGGGAAGAAAGACTAGGCCAATGCAATAAGCTTCCACGGCACAGCAGGTTCATCTTATGTTGGAACACTGGCCTTAATCTTGATTTGAGTTAAGCATACTTGTCTGCTAGCTTGACATAGGTTGAGAGCGAGTCTTGTCGAACATTTTCCAACGCTTTCGAGCGACTAATTACTTTCAAAAAGAAAGCTTTAACAGGATCGAGTTTGTATTGCACTGCCACTTCTTGTTGGGGAACAAGGAGACTGTTGAGAAAAGGAACACGAGATTTTTGAAGTTCTTGATGTCCACATAACACTTTGGATCGGCAAAAGTAGAAACCACCTTTGAGGATGCAACAGCTTATGCTGGTGTGTGAGAGTTGTCAGGACCAGCTGGTAATACCTTTGAAGGTGGAGGCAAAAATGCTCTTGCCGGATTAGCTACGATGGGCATGAGGCCTAACCACACTGGAAGGCTTTGGCACAGTGTGCAGAAGTGACGATTTCGCAGGAAATGACGACTTAAAAATTCTGTGGCTTGCAGAAGGTTGTATTATCGGCAAGCCTGTCGACTTTAAAGCTACAGTGGTCTCAACGAGTAGGAACTTTCAAAGAGTCGGTGGAATCCCCTTTGGTAAAAAGGGTAACGAACCAGGAATAGGTGATGTAGTCTTCATCTTTGCCATTTAATTGTTCTAGACACAACCTGTGAACGACATGTCATCACTAAAATTTTCGACCACAATCCAATTTCAATTCCTAAGCACACAGTGCAAGGGTGAGAAAAATAATCACACGAGTGATGAAGTTCGCTGGATGGATGGGGGTATAGACGGTCTTTCTTAGAGATGATTGCTGCACATCCACAGGTGTCCGGCGAGAGTGGCACAAGGCTGACGGGAGCCAGGGCCATCGTAGCTTGATGAGGGTGCCGACGGACGCTTGCGCCCTATAGTCTTCGGAGCCATGACGGAACAGAAGAGAAATGGGAGAAAAGAAAAACGTGTTCGCCCTAAGGCAAGAAGATGTTATGGGAATTGCTGCTCTTTCACCCAGAGAATTGGTTGAAGACTTGCTTTCAGTTCCGGTCACAGGGAGCCTTTCTGACTTCCTTTCACTTCCGGTTTGAGACTGCCTTTCGTTTCCGGTTGGAGAAAACCTTTCAGCTGAGAAGGCATTCGCTTCCGGGTTTGGTTCACTTTGGTTTTCTTTCGTTTCTAATGACAACGGTGTACAGAGCAGGCGATGTCTTAACATTCGGTGGTAGGTCCCTTTAGCTTAGTCTTTTGCTTCCGGGAGAGGATGGGGTAGACCTTTTCGCTTCCTTCTCTTCCTTAAAACACAGCTCACAATAGAGAGAAAATGAGGCACGTCTGATCGGGACGAGAACTAATAAAAGTTGCCATTGGCACACATGGACTGTTTTAACTAGTTTGGATGGGAGTACGGATGCACTCTTCGGGGGTTAGTTGTTTGTAAATCTCTGGAGGGAAAATGCATTCGAGAGTAAGAATGCTAAATTTACAGGTAATGCAAATTTCCGCAGCAAAAGAAAGATAAAATACAGTAAAATTTTTTTTTGTAGTCGGTCACGATACAACACTAACAATTTTTTGTTAGATTACAGGTATTTGCACTTTAATTTTAGAATAACCATCGTATTCTAATTAAAACTATTTACAATTACATTGTTAGCAAAATAATAGGACTAAAAACAAATATCTCCACTTACAAAGTTGAAAGTTATACAACTTTAAAAAAAATGTGTACGTGGTGAAGAGCACAGCCATTTTATAGATCAGAGCGAACACTAAACATTCTAAGTTCAACGCAAAGTTTAAAAGATTTTCACAGAACATAGAAACAACTTAACATTTTATCATACAGGAGGTCAAATTATAGGGGTTTTAGGCAGTTTAGAACCATCTGAAAAGGAGTCGTACTTTTTTTTTATTTAGCTTTCTGGGGGACGGAGAGGACCAGTAAATAAATTCGCTTAAAACGATATTTCTAATTTCCGGGGAAGGAAAAATACACTACCTGTACATTTCTTGCATTCAGTTCCTGAGAGCCTGTTACCCTGGAGGAAATAAAAACGCAGATACGCCCAGTTCGCATACCCAATGCGCATGTGTCACGTGCGCAGGCCTCCTATAAATGGTGAATGGACAAGCCAGTTGTCATCTCTTTTCCTCCACACAACCGTCTCGGTCACTCGTTCCTGTTACCAGCCATCTTGTTTTTCGTTCGTCGTTCGCCGTTTGCTATTCGTCGATCTTTGAAACCCATCGTCGTTCGTCGTTCCTGTTCGCCGGTCTTTGAAGCTCATCGTACCGTGCATCTTCCCACTGGCCGTCTGTCGATCCTTAAAGCTCAACGTATCACGTCGGTCTGGAAGAACATCACATCGTTCCCACTGCTACCTGAAGAAGTCTTCCGTTCGACGTTCCCGTTCGCATGACCTG
>JAHWFP010244041.1:3090-17998 GCA_023313725.1 Lithobius niger
GATTGATGCGAATCTCCAGGGATGCGCAGCTTGGATTTCGTCCTAATCCCTTCTAAGGGGGATGGAGAGAGAGGAGCGCTACGACCTATTAAAGAAGAAAAGAAAAAAAAATCCCTGAATTTTCCTCCCCGCGCGGGAGTTCAGATTAGCCTTAGCTGTCGCCAAGACTGAAGCCACTCATCACTGTCCCTTGCAATTGTTAAGAAGTAAGGATTAGCCAGGGGATTTGCCCAACATACCGGAAGTGGGTTGGGAGAAAACTGTTGAATGGCTGGAGGCGGAGAAGGCAGGGGGTGACTAATGTAACTTTAAATTAAGGTACTCCCTACGAAAACATCACTTCACTCGTGTCTTTAAAATAGGCTTGTATTGTGTTCCTTGCCTGTGGCTTTGCAATAGTAAACTAATCGTTATCGGATTTTTTTTTTCGTCTGACAGCCTTGTAATCGGTTAAAGGCATTGACGGCCTTATAAGGCCAACACGGTCCTTAAATCTGCCTCCCGAGGCGTGTGTCTGGGAAAAGGAAAGTCGACAAATGCACGTCCGAATATGGAGAAGATTGAGTAGACAAGCTCGACGTGTTGTTCCACCTTGGACGAACTACTTAAAAAGGACTATTTACGTACGTCTACCCGTACACAAAAGCTTTGGCCAAACTTTCAGGGTGTAGCCTATGATCAAAAGTAAGACTAAGAAGTCCTATAGACATGGGTCCGGAAATGCATCCGTTTTCCTTTGCAGCCCCCCAAAGTTAGGGGTAAAACGTTGAAGCTTTTCCATAACTTGCCACCTAATTTGTCCAAACACTACTAAAATTGACACAACCTTCTTGCGATTTCATGACTTCGTAAGGTAGGTTGTAAAACTTTGCGGTTGGGACGGTAATGGTGGAAGGGGGGGGGGAGAATGTAAGGGGGAGGGAGCTTCTTTAGCAGTTTTACTGAAACAAACGCTGCGTCGATGCAGAGCACCAACATCACCAATCTGGTACCGTCTTCAGTTTAGAAGAGAGAAATGTTTGGCTTTTGTGGCTACAAAAGGTGGTCGATGTGTCCACCATGTGATCCAATACAGGCAAGGGTACGTCTTGCCATTGGCTGGCAAACGCGTTCAAAGACGCCGGGTGTATTTCGATCGTACGGCAACACTACCGGAAAAGGTAGGCCTTCCGGACTTAATGGCCTTTTGTCTCGTTTTGATCCGTCATTAAGGTTTGGCCAGGCCTTTCAAAGGACAAAAGAAGTTCTCCGCTTCCCCCAACTCGTCCCCCACATTGTTCCTCCCCCCCCCCTCCCCTCCATTTCCTCATCCGCAAAACTTTGAGACCTCAAATCAACATTACATTATGAAGTAATGAAATTGCAATGATGAGTCAATTGTAGTTGTTTGGACAAATTAGGTGGGAAGTTATGGCAAAACTTCAAGGTTTTTACCCTTAACTTTTTTTTTTTGGGGGGGGGGGGGGGCTGCATAACAAAACCATGAGTTATATTTAGCTCCACTCACCTCTACAAGCCGTTTTAAAATTGAATGTCGGATTAAATATTAAATAAAAACTTGTTCAGTCAGTTCTGATCGTATCTTAAAATTTTTTTAATGTCCTAATCTGATTTATGTTTTTTAAACGATTAGTTTAATATTCTCATCATTATCATTTTGTTTTAGTAATGGTAAATACTTTACGACAGCACCCTCCGGTGGTAAATCGTTGAAAACGGATACTAGATCGATTTTGGCCCAACCGCGCCAGTTGGTGGCACTGCCAGTCTCGTAACTGTTTCCGGTGGACGCTCCTTCAGTGGTATAGCTGCGCAAAGTAGAATGCCAAATTAGTTGTTCGTCCAAGGTTCCACGATGCGTGATGCCAGGTTCACCAAACAGTGCTTACTCAGCTAATCTGTGCCGCTGATTTCAGTATACGATCTGTATTTTTATTTAGTTATACCGCCATTCATAGTTATTTTAGGCTTAAACCCTCGCCAATCATCCATCGAGCCGACTCAACCTGACTTAAAACTTGCCATGCATAATGAATGTCCAGGCTAAACTGAATAACGTTTCCTAAAGCTTAATGCCCTTTTCGGCGAAGGAAAGCCCAGCTGAAACAATACGCAACAATGTAAAAACCCATTGTTGCCGGGAAAGCCCGCACTTTCATCTGAAGGCGGGAAAAGTGCGGGCATTCCCTACGGAATGCCCGGGGTTTGAAAAACAGCTTATTTTAACAAAACAAAACAAAAAACATGTTTGAAGTAGCAAAGCACTACATTACAATGCATTACATTTACAAAAGATTACGTAATGATTGTAAAATGGTTACAGTTTTTCATCACCAAATGTTTGACCGGGTTTTCATTTGTAACACTCCAGCCTGATACATTTGCTACGACGTTCATAATACCGATGATGTTTGCTTGCATACTACGGCTGCTTTTCTTGTACTGTTGTAAGGATTTCAAGTTACGGTGGCCAGTTGTTTGCACAATGAGCTGCTCTTCTACGTTGGGTCGATACAAAGTTGTTGCTGACACGAATGTTGTGATTGCTTAATTAGCCATCCAACTTAGCAATTGGCATCTGTTGCAACATTTTTGATGATGTTGCTCGGAACATTTTTACCCACGGGGCGGTTGTAATACAAAATGTTATCACTGTATTTCTCTTTGGAGCAAAAATACACAACCTCAGTATTTGCATGTTCGGGCCAATAATTTTGATACAGTCTGTGCACGTTGCCAGGACAACAAGAATGGTTGTCGGGAAGAGAAAATACTTTGACTCTCTTTGGTTTCACTTTTATATGTTTGAAATAAATTAGCACAAATTCATGTAAATTATAAAAGGAAAGAGGAAAACAAGCCAAACAGCAAAAATAATACACTAGAATTAACGTAGTACAGTAAGCTGCCTTTGGCATGACCCGGATTCAAACTAGCAACCCAATTCGTCCCTAGATCACATAGCTGTTCGGCTTGTTTTCTTCTTTCCTTTTATATGTTTTAATCCACGTTGATTTATTTTTGAAACGTTTATATGTATTCAAGGTATTCTCGCCCATTTTCATTTGACCTGCCAAAAGTTTGTTATCTTTGTGTTACAGTTCTGTCCTGATTTTTGCCACGCAACGCACAAACATGCACATCAAAAAGCACAAATACGGAATACGATAAGGCGTTTTGATCATCAGTAGCCTACCAAGAATTTTAGTTTCCCGCAATACGTTCAACTATTTTCGAATCTTTACCAATAATGTAAAACAATGGCCTGTTATTTCAAGAACGTAACAATACCACGTTCTTTCAAATCATAGAACGTCTGCCAACAATAGCCAACAATGGGAACGAGCTCTTCGCCGTAATGGGCATTAAGTCGGATAATGACCTAAAACCTTGTGCATTCCTAAACAATGGCCCTCGGGACGCTGCGCGCCCTCGGGCATTGTTTAGGAATGCCCGCGGTTTTCGGTCATTACCCTTTACTAAAACCTGCTCCAAATGGTCAATATTTGCCATGATACTATATTAAGGTGGTATAATCTAGTCATGCATATCATGCATCGTAGAACCACCCAAGAAATGGCCAACAACAACCACCACCAAACCAACAACATCAGTCAGTTGCTCTAACATCAACAACTATATACAGCATGTCACAACCACAACAGCAAGAACAGCCCTTTGCTAGCGCGTGGCTTGTTTGATTGGTGTGACTTCATGTTTTTCGGCATACTTCTTCACTAAGTTCGGCCAGTTTGCGCATTGGTCACACCCGACTTACTCACTGTCTCCTTTTGAGGGAGCTTGACCCTCCTGAATGTCATTGGTGTCGACGGCCACTTACGGCCCGGCATTTCCTTGTTGATTGTCGCCATCTTGATGGTGTTCGTCGTTTCCGTCTTCCGCAGGACATTCCTCATCAATTGGGCGATAAGTCTGTTCTCCTGTCCGGTGTTTTTCAATTTTTGCAGGAGCTACAGATCTATGATAAGACCTACATTAGGGGTTTGTTTAATATCTCTGTAATGTGTGGTACAGTGGCAACCCGGACCACTGCACTGTGATTGAGGTTGGCGCAAAATAATGACCTAGCTGTCGATGCGCCATTTTGCACCGTACCCCCCCCCCCATCACTAAATTCTGAAGTATGACGATGTTTATAGGGTTTTAAAAACCTTACATTGAAATAGTTACGTCGTTTCCTTTGTACAGTGGTTATAAACGGGACAGAAAGCCAATTGGGCTCGATAAGTGTTAAATAAATACGGACGCAAATCTATTTACGTTGCCTTTTGGACTTAAATGTCAGACTGCCTGAGTGGGGAATCGAACTCACCACCTTTGAAACTAAAGTCCGGAGTCCTACCACTCAGCCATACTGACAGTGGTGTTTAAAAGTTTATAAGCTGTACGTTTATTCAATGACTAGCCTGGAATTCTCAGGCCAGCTACACTGGCTGTCTCATAAAACACCCCCCCCATCTCCATGTTGCAAACGGTGCATCCAACACCACCCGTGCGCTCATTTATTTTTGACTGGCTAATAAACGTTGATTGAGTGAGCGAAGCCGTCTGTGTATTTTCGCGCGTTTTGAATATTTATCAGAGTTTCACTTTATCCATTAATTTTAATCTTCCAGCGGTTTATGCCAGCGGTTTTTATGCGTCGTTTTAAACAATTATTTTTAGCTGGCTAATAAACGATGATTTGAGTTTTATGCCAGCGGTTATTTTATTATTATTTATTTCAAGGACGGTACAGCCTTCCACAGGTCATCTGCCAGCGGTTTATGCATCGCTTAAACAATTATTTTTAGCTGGCTAATAATATTATGGTGTGGTAAATTAGGTTTCATCGTTTACAGCAACGTAGCAATTATGATGTAAAGTGATTGATGGGTGAACGGGTAGCCTGCGAGCACTGGGGCGTCGAATTGGAGAGGCGTCTTGGTTGCAGCTTTACGTCTCTGGCTTCTTGCAGGCCCGGGTTCGATATTGGTGAAGGGAAGTGAATATGTACGGGTTTTTCTCCGGTTGCTTCCCGCCCGTTGCACGAGGGTTTCCTCCAGGTACTCTGGTTTTCTCCCTCATGCGGCAAAAAACAACTGAAGTGATGGTGGTATCTTCCACTTAACATCTGCCGCCTGGGCCTTCAAAAAAGCTCTAAGCTGATTGGCCGACAAGGTCTATTCTATTCTTCTTACTTCTTATTGTTGGTTACACGGACGAGACTGCGGAATGACCGAACGCTCGCTAATATCCTTTGAATTTTTGACTTCGGAATCGGGGCTTATAAAGTGTAGGTTTATTTGATGTAATAACCATTTCAGTAACGCTTTTTACGTCCACTTTACTTATCCTATTCACGGGGGTTGGATGACACGTTTTGTAGTCACTAAGTGACTGGTGGAACTGGCGTGACGCTTTGCTCGCTGCATTAACTGGCCTCTAACGCACTGAGTGACAGGGGAAGTTTATTTAGGTGGCTCCTTATAAGAATTTAAGGAACCGGCTCTGACGGCTTTAAGGTCGTTTCAAAATGGTTACATTTTTATAACGGATTGCTCATTTTTCAAGGGGAATAGCTTCTCATGCATTTAAATGGCTTCTTTAGAAGGGTCTTGCTCAAAATGGATTGGAGCAAGTGTATGTACAAGAAAATGCACGGATTTTGAGATTCTGAAACTGTATGGTGTGTACGGTCCATCTTGGTCGATAAAGGGTGTTACCTATGGTGCTGTAAAACATTGTTGCGAACTGTGCAAAGGCCATAAGAAATTTTTTTTTTTTTTTTACTGTGACTACAGGCGTGGCAAGATAATGAGATGTTCTTAGAAAATATAAAATAATAGACCTGTTCAGTGGAATGCGAGTAAGCAGTAGCCTACATCCAAGAGTTACATGTTGGGAATAATACGAAAGTAGCAAAAAGGTTGCCAGTACTCAGCTACGTTTAAACCACAAAAAGAAACCAGACCCTTACGACTTCGGAATGACCGCATGAGCTTCCCGTAACTATGTCGAGGCTCGTGTTTGTTGAGCCAGGGCCTAACGTAATTTCGTTCGAATTCGGGCAACGGCTAACAACGGAATTGAAGTTGGGATTAGCTGCTAAGCAATAAAGTGAGTAGAAGCCGGCCCTAAAAACAAAGTATCATCAAAAAATAAAAAGCCAGCAAGTACACACATATACAGTGGGATGCGACGTTTCGGGATTTTTCATCCCGTTGTCAAGCAAAGAGGAATAAAATTAGCATAAGCTGAAAAGTCACATAAAATACACTTTATAAACGATTTCCCATTTCGAAGATCAAGGCACCAGCTCAATAAAAATAGAATAAAAAGATAAAATGTAATCCCTCCAGCACAAAAGCTGAACACAGTGAACCTCCCCCTAACGAAGCAGGGAAGAAGTGAATTACTGAGTGCAGGGGACTGCTATGTATGTGTATTGGCCCTGGCGGGAAAAATTTTTGATTGCAAATTTTTGGTGGGTAGAGTTTAAGAAGAGCGCGGTGATCGATCAGTTTTTCAAGCAAATGGAGAGGACATCCATTTTCAACAAATTTATGGAGTGTACAAGGTGGTCCACAAAAAACTGTTGACCCAACATTTTCTAAGTCCAACTTTTCTGTAGGTAGCACCTCTCAGATCGGGCTTGAACAGAAATCAAAGCTAATGAACGTTCGAACGAACTTTCTCTGCTGTGGTGTGGTCTTCTGAAGAAGAGGAACGGTGTTTCCTTCCTCGAAAGTTTAAGTGAACTGTTGTAGAAACATTCTTTGAGGTGATATAAGTGTTTTCATATAATTTAAAGCTACCTCACCGGGGTCTTGGCCACTAAAAATTAATATTAGCCTTTTTAATGATTTTTCTGTCTTCTAAAGGACGTTCTAAAGGATGTATTCGTTTTTTTGGAAGCAAACGACTTGTTAAATCCTGATCAATTTGGCTTTTTGCCAAAGCGTTCCACCACGATGCAATTATTCTTAGCACTGGATAAATGGACTTCGGCACTTAATTTAGGTATTCCTACGGACGTCGTCTACTTCGACTTCCAGAAGGCGTTTGAATCCGTGGTGCACAGCAAACTGCAATTTAAATTGGCTGAAATTGGAATCTGTGGAACAATGTTGGCTTGGATCGCTGATTTCCTTTCTGGGCGAACGCAGCGGGTTCTGGTCGCGCATCATCACTCCCTACCATCAGTGGGGTTCCTCAGGGATCCGTACTAGGACCCTTGCTTTTTGTCATTTTTCTAAATGACTTAACAAATGCACGTACAACAACTGACAAACCAAAATTCAAATTCGTTGATGATCTGAAGATTGGTGATGAGGTTTTGGATGAAACTGGCTCCAAATTCCTTTCTTCCCAGATTGGCACAGTGACTGAGTGGTCGGAATGTTGGCAATTACCACTCGCTACATCAAAATGCTGTACGTTTCATGTTGGCCGACAGAACTTAAAACATTCGTACTATCTGGCTAATTGCAAGCTGAATTCAGTGCAATACATTAAAGATCTGGGCATCAATTTCAACTTTGACCTTAAGTCATCCATCCACTGTAGGCTGATAACTACTTCAGCCTTTGCCAGACTTGCAATTGTTAAGAGGTGTTTTGTGTCCTCGAATAGGCATACGTTGGTTTGGGCTTTCAAGGTATATGTGCGACCACTGCTGGAGTATGCAAGTCCAGTGTGGTCGCCTTACCTCCTTCAGGACATTGATAAGTTAGAATCTGTCCAACGGTATTTTACGCGTTCATTGCGTGGCCTGCGCAACAGTTCTCCTGGCCAACGTCTGAGGTTACTTGGCCTCGAACCACTTGAGTTGAGGCGCTTGAAGGCCGACCTAATGTTGACATTTAAAGTTCTTCATGGTCTGTTGCCTGTGGAATTGCCTTTTTTTGACTTCTGCACTATGGATATTACTAGGGGCCACTCTATGAAACTGAGGGTTCCGAAGTGCAACTTGGATTGTCGAAAATTTTTTTTTGCAAGTCGCGTAGTGGCTCCTTGGAATTCCCTCTTTGAGGCTGCAGTCTCTGCTCCATCTCTGAGTGTCTTTCGGCGAGAGTTGAATTGTACTGACCTCTCGAGTTTTCTGAAAAGATCATATCTGTGATGCCGCATTGCACTTTAGTGGGACCAGTGTCAGAGGATGCCCCCGCAACCCTTCTAGATCCTTCCCCCCTAAATGGGGGAAAACCTTTATTATTATTCTTGTAGACCAGTTTAGGCCTAAAACAACCCCTATTGTCCAAAGACTCATTCAGAACCCCCCCCCCCCCCACCACTACAACCGACAAAAAGACTAATTACCACACACAGACTGCCCACAATTACTTCTGATTACTACCTAAGCTAAATAGCTACGCTTTTTCATCTGTGGTTTCCTTCAATATCTTTCTGCGCCCCAAAATTAATTTTTGACGAAATGTTAAAAGTGACTCCCCCTTAAGGCACAGGTGACAAACTTTCATCACTTCTTCCTTTTTTCATTTGCGGGTACGTAAACAAACAATTTTGAAGGTCAAAACAAAAATATGTTGGGCTAATTTTTTTATCTCCACTCGTAGGATGAAAACAAAATTTAATAAATATTAATTTTAGAGCTGAAGGGGAGTGCGCCCGCACCCAGTGCACCCCCCTAAATCCGCCACTGAAAAAATCCACATGTATTTTCAGACATTAGTACTGCCCGTCTACTTTAACAGTTTTCATAACACACTCTAAGGAACCAAAACGCCTCGGCGTGAAATTATAAAAATTGCGCGGCATTACCCCTTGTTTCTTTGTGTGTCTGTAGACGCCGGTTTCTTCTCATTTCTTTTATCCTCGACAATGCATACGTAGTTCCGTGATCCTTCCCCCAACCCCCTCCCACTTTCCCTAACGGAAAACTTTACATTTCCGGAGGGCAGCTTTTTATTAGCTTGCACGGAGACCGTCCGATAGGGAGGGGAGGCGCTCTGACGTGATTGTGGTCTGATGTTCTGTCGGGTAAGGCCCCCACTTGCACCGTTTTATAACCCTGTCTGTCCCTTCCATGCCCGGTAATCACTTGGCCCGTAACCGGCCTACATGCCATCCTCCTTTTGCCTTGACTTTCCCTCTTTTCATTGCCACACACACCGACCAACAGACAGCAGCCATTCCTAAGCAATATGTCGCTAGGGGGACTGGTAGCATTGCTGTCGTATAAACGACGGTCGACGGGTCTTTAAGCAAAGAACGCCTGCTTTCGACCTACTTTAAAGTCGCTATCACTCAGCGTCCAGAATGGGTTTACGGCTGGCTGAATTTTTTTTTTGGCTTGTGTGTCTGTATGTTTTGTGTGTGTTTGTTGGACGTGTAAGGAGCAAGCACAACTCCACCATGCGAATAAAAAAGAAGATGTTGTCGTTTATTGCTATGGAAACGAACGTCTTCCGGGACTCCCGCCTATTCTGTAAAGTGTGTGGCGAGATAGGCGGAGAAGAGAAGGAGAAAAGAAGAAGAAAAAAAACAAAATGGACGTAAAAACAACAGAATGATGGAAAAAAAATCTACCGGATTCAAACCGTTAGCTGTAAAGTCGAGATATTGTAAATCAAAACAAGTCATAACTTTTAAAGTGCTGACGGACACTCGAAAAGACGAGCGAATCCAATGCAGTTATAATTTTAAAGTTTATGGCTGAGAATAAATAGAAGAGCGTTAGCGAAATGTTTTAAAAGACTTGCATAAAAAGTACACGGACTGTTGTTAATTCACTTGACCTAAAGTGCAAGTGAATCAACGTTCGCTTGTTGATTCATCGTCTATTCCTTTCAAAACCATCAGACTCGAAACCTCAGATTCTATCGACGATGACTCGTCTGAACAGTTCACATGATATGTTGTAAGTGGTCTGTACCGCAGAAGACATTCGTTTCCATAGCAATAAACCACTAGCCATGAATTCTGCCCATTCAGCCAATGGAATTCACGAGCATCCAGGGAATTTATCCACTTCAGCCAATGAAATTTGTGACCAGCTTAAAGCAACTCAGCCAACTCGGCCAGTAGAAATCACCAGTCAATTAGATTGAGCCAGTTCAGTCATTGGAAATCGTGAGTAGCCAGTGGAATTCAGTCAAGTCAGACAATGGAAATCCCAAGTTTTCATTAATATTGTTGGTTTCTGCCTACTTACTTTGTTTTAGTTATTGGCGGAATAAAGCACTGAAAGTGATCAAAAAACATAAAGCCAGCAAGTGCATATATATACAATGGGATGCGACGTACTCAACAACTTTCGAAATCATACACTGCAAACAACACGTCTCTTTCTTTGCCGAGTTATCAGACTCAGCCACTAAAGGCATAAAGGTACTTAAAAAATATCGGTATCTGACTTGTTCGCCGATGTTATACTGATGGAAATAAAATACTGATGATATGATTACTAGACTAACGATGATTACCGATTACCAACTGAAAGCACAACTAGCTTACGTGCTGGTGAACCTAGGTTCAACTTTGGCCTCTTACCATTCCTGTGCGCACGCTCATGCTCATGTAAGATTGAAAGATTGTAGCATGTAAAAGATCTGTGCAAAATTTTCCCTCTCCATTGGGAGATAGCCTAGAAGTTGAAAAAGGACGTAAATCGAGCAATTCCTTCCCTTTCTTTACTGGAAGTCAAGCTATCAAAGTCGTGGGTTTTCTTATCAAGGGTTTCAACTGTCAATTTCTATAGCAAGTCGGATAGGCAAAGTAGATCGAAAGTGGATTTTTATACCCAGCAAATCAATTATTGAAGAGGGAATAAACGACGTGTACTCATAGGAAATTTACCGTTCTTGCTGGTCACTTCCAATTTCGCAGAATTCATTTTTGTAGAATCCAATTACGCAGGAAAAAATGTCCATTTCTGCAGAAATGAATGGCCAGCTAGGTTGGCATCCATGTTGGATTTCTTTTTTCTTGTGGTCGTGGACATCTTGTTTCTTATGGCGGTGGCCATCTTGGTTGGGTCAGTTGAGTTGAGCTTTATCTCAGAGGGCATTTTTTCTCTTAAATATTGAAATAGAAGTCATTTTCCCGCAACCGAAGGCAGCTGTTGGGATCGAACCGGGGACCATTAGGGTTACCCAATGACTATAGTACTAGTGCTTTACCAGCTGAGCTATGGGGGACAAGTTAATGATACTAGATTAATATTAGGTCCTAGAGATGACAAACCAAAGTGGGGCAAGTGACCTTGATGGCACCAAATTGTCAACAAGAGGGGTAGAGGGTGCCCCACTTCGAGTATGACGCGACCCGGATGTGGGAGAGGGGAGGGACAGTGGCCAAGGGATTGAGAGATTAGCAGCGGCATTCTTTGGGCGCCAAACGGATGATCCTCTCTCTACTGTTCCCCCTTGGTGAGCTGCATTGTACATGACCCAGCTTAGAAGGAAATATTGTAACTTCCTCTGTTGCTAGTTCCGTATTCTTCATTTAAGAGGGGTAGTGGTGGAATTTTTTGTTTGTTAACCAGTATGAAACACCGACTGAGGGGGTGTGCTTTAAGTGACGTCATATTGGCTACGAGATAGCACCTGGAGGGGTATAGCTACAAGGGGCACTAGATTAAAATGTAAGGGAAAACAACGGCACTTCTAGTCAAAACAGTGCTTTGAGAGCGGGTTTCTTAGGCTTAAAAAACGGTGTTTCTTCAACAACAAAAATCGCACGTTATACGCTTAAGAAATCCAATCTAATAGCATTGGCTTCAGTAAGACGACCTTCTTTTTACCCTCCAGTGCCCCTTGCAGCTAACCCAGTTACTGGCTCCACATTAGAGTTATATACAATAATACTACGTTATGTCACT
The DNA here is from genome assembly GCA_023313725.1 of Lithobius niger. Taxonomy (NCBI): domain Eukaryota; kingdom Metazoa; phylum Arthropoda; class Chilopoda; order Lithobiomorpha; family Lithobiidae; genus Lithobius; species Lithobius niger. The sequence continues at coordinate 14,936 of JAHWFP010244041.1, forward strand.
GCTCTATAGCCATCTTGATTTCTGTAATCCTAAAGACTGTAGCTTTTTGACGCGCACCCAGTGTTATCTATGGCGCCAGAAGGAGAGAGGGTCGATTTCGCTAGGTAAATCCTATCGGAAATCCCAGGTTCTTTTACATGCCACAATCGACATGAGCACGAGACATCACAGGCCCCGTCTATTTCCGAAAATGCAAGGGGTGGCTGAGGCCGGATTCGAACCCGGGATCTCTGGCACAGGAGACGGTCATGCTAACCATCAGGCCACCTTGCCCCGTAATCCTAAAAACTATGAAGCAAGCAACCGTGAAGCTTGGGCTCCAGTTCAAACAGGAACCCCCTCGCTTTCCAGGCTAATAATCCCATTACTCATGTACAGTTAAGAGTATTAGAATTTTTCTTGCACAAATAATAAAGGTACATAAAAATAAGTTGGGTCGTTTTTTTGTTCTGCGTCTTTGATTCTGCAAAAAAATGGACTTAAATTCTGCAAGTTTGGAATTCCATTTTTACACAATCCATTTTCATAGAACACTGATCAAAAAACTTAATTCTGCGAAAATGGAACATTTTTTTCTGCTAAATTGGAAGACCCCCCCGTGGGTCGAAAGACGAGTCAAGACATTTTCATTCATTCATTATGTCTGCTTTTTTTTTTTTTTTTTGGAGAGCAGTGACACCGACCGAGAAATTTTGTTTGTGACAGGCATAAGAATTGAAAATCGTTCAAAAACAAGAAGGATAATGGTGGGGGGTTTGCTGTAAGAACTGAGAGGCTAAAACTAAATAATTAACAAGTTTAGTGCTTCTAGGCTACTCGAATTCTTATTTACTGTAAGAAACTCCTTACAGTGCAAAAAAGAGTGAGCGTCTATTATTTTGCGGCTTGCAGGGATGTCACTTAAAATTTGTGCTCCAGTAACAGCAATGGATGATCCACAATTCCATGAATGTGTCACTATAATTATTAATTTTCCATAGAATTATTCCCTATCTTGGTCACAATAAAACAACGGTTTTCCAAGATGGCGGATCGTTAAGCCATCTGGCATCATTAGAATGGCCTTTTAAATTGGGTATATTCGTTGTTTAATTGTGACCAAGGTAGGGAATAATCCTACCGAAAATTAATTGAATCACAGTGTCAAACTCATGGACTTGTGGTTCATCCATTGCTGTCAGGAGAAAAAATGCTAAGTGACATGCAAAAACAGGTGTTTTAAAATAAGAACACTTTAGTCACACCTAGAAATGTTTTTAGGTATTTTTAGCTGATCAGCTCATCAGAGCATTTTACAAATATAGCATGAGCTGATAAGAGATCTTTCAAGACACTGGCATTTCTTAAGTGTTGCAGACGTGAAATGCACTGAAAATACTAGCGCTCAATTTGCAACACTTTACAAACACATGTAGCGTAAAACACATGTAGCGACAAAAGTGTTGAAATACCAAGTTCCCTACCAAGTTCCCTTTGCTATTGTGCAAATAAATATTATTATTATTAAATAAAACTGTGTCACACACAATGCATGCAATTTTGAAAATTGTGTTCCACAAAAACGGTTATGTTTTTCATTTGCTGTAAAATAAACGCTACTGTTTTGAAATAATAACACTACCATTGCTATATTTTAGCATGTGCTTATAAAGTACTGTAAATTAAGCACTAGTGTTTTATTTTAAACGCATTTCAAGAGAAGCACTACACTATAAACGGTAACAAGGTTTCTTTCTCGGCCCATAATATTTGTACAATTTTATAAATTTCTTACCGTGGACCTTATTTTTTTTTATTTTTTTTTTTGCCTTTGGCTCCTTAAGAGCGGACCTTCTGTTTTTAGGCTGGCAGTGAGAGATTCTCCCAGATTCTTGCCTGACCTGTTGCTCCAGCAACAAGCAAGCAATTTTATTATTTTATTATGATAATGCCTATTTACGTGTTTTTCAGCTAAAAAACTAAAAACGATTCCTAGGTGCACCAATAAAACAAGCAAAACCCACGGGTACACATGTAAGAACGAGATTTTAATTTTCGGCCTAAATCCCGGCCTTGGTCACAAAAATGGATGAAACCCAATTAAAAGATGGAGCAAAGCCCCACACACAACCGCACTCGATACACCTATATTGAAAGTCAGATATTGTTCACTTTCAATGTAAATTGGTTGTTTTTTTTCAAGAAATATCACTGATGTCTTCCTACTGAGTCAAGCTTACTTAGCAGTACTGCTGAACTGGACACAATGTTACTCTAACAAGCTCAAACCGAACTGGATTTAGCAAGCTAAAAAGCAGAAACTACTGCTTGCATAGGACACCGTTCTACTGAATGTTCGATTGAAGCCAGTCCGGTTTTGGTCTTGTTCTTTTACCACCAGCAAGGTGCCTACGCTCTCATCCACAAAGTATTCTATACTGACGAGCCCAAACAAGGGCAAAACAGTCTATCTCGAGATCTCTATGGGTAAGACACAGTTTGATTTTAAGTGAATCTTACTCTACGTCGACTCTTGGTTGTTCAACGTTATCCAAATGTTATAGTCCAAACCGCCTATTTTTGGAGGTTGAAAATCCTGACCTGATCCCTCTGAATACCCCACCGTTGTATTAGAAAATAAAAGCACCAAAGATAGCAAGTCAATAAAAAGCCTTGAAAGTTCACCAATATGCACTCCGTTATCAAGTGCAAAGAAATTTAAAAATACAGCTCACGTAGCATGCCATGGTCAAGGCACACACCAACACACACACTAAGTCCAAAGTTAAATAACCAAAAAACGTAAAACTACAAATCTAAGCTTCCCTGTATAGGTACGCAATATTAGAAACATTAGTGATTCTACCAGATCAACCCCCAATCCATAACCACATTATGCCAGAAAATATAAATATAAAAGAACATGTACCACTCTTGCACAAATTAGGAATTTCACAGTGCAAAGCAAACCTTCTCCCCCACACCCATGTCAAAACGAATTCCACTGCTCCTCACTTTCAACCTACATTCGCAGGGGAGAGGTCAGCTTCAATCTATTGCCAACCTACATTCGCAGGGTAGACG
>JAHWFP010244043.1:0-14730 GCA_023313725.1 Lithobius niger
CAGCGACCCAAAAAACAAGCTGGAGCTTCTTTTACACGTATTAGTGCGACGCTGATGGCTTACATGTCTTTTTCTAATATCTGTTCCTTTAGGGCTTTAAGTTTTTTAAGGCTTACATCCGTATTTTATACGCTTAAGCGTTTTTTAATACTAATTTTATATTCCAATTTCCTGGCTGACTGACAAAGTTGTTCCCATTTTTAAAAAGGGTAATGAGGCAAACCCCGAAAATTACCGGCCAATTTCACTGACTGTCGTTCCTTGTAGAATCATGGAACAGATTATTAAACAGCATATATGATCATATTCACTGAAAAACACAACCTCATCAAGAATGACCATTTTGGCTTTATGCCGGGCAGATCAACCACAATTCAGCTCCTCAAAGCTCTGGACTGCTGGACTGTGACTCTGGACATTGGTATCCCGACAGACGTGATCTTGTTCGATTCCAGGAAGGCCTTTGACTCTGTTGTTGGGCCCACCTTAGGATGGATTGCGGCCTTCCTCTCAAATAGAACCCAGTTGGTCGTTGTGGGTGAGAATCTATCCACCACACTTCCCATTGACAGTGGTGTGCCACAGGGCTCTGTCCTTGGCCCCGCTACTTTTTTATTTTCTTTCTCAACTACCTCTCCCCCATAAATGACTCGTGTGAGCAGAGTAAGTTTGCGGATGACTTGCTTTGCTACACCCCTATTGTAGATAAAGGCAGCACTGAGCTTCTTCAGGGAGAGATAAATGGTGTATTGGATTGGTCAACCGAATGGCAACTACCAATCTCTTTTGACAAAGTATCTGACTTTCCACATTGGTGACCATAACTCTAGGCATCCCTATACTTTACATCGGGTGGTACTGGCAAGAGTCTTTGAGGCAAAGAGTCTGGGTGTTTTGTTTGACTCAACCTTAAAACAGTCCAAACACTGCCATTATATTGTAAACTCAGCTCTTGGCCGACTTCATGTTATTAAACGTGTATTTACATCGGGTGACGCTGGGATCCTGGTACGTGCCTTTAAGGCGTATACCCGACCTTTCATGAAGTATGCCAGCCCGGTTTGGGCGCCATATCTATTGAGAGACATAGATCACGTGGAGTCTGTCCAGCGCCATTTCACAGCATCCCTTCCAGGTTTTCGAACCTTAACTTATCCATCTCGTCTCAAACGTCTTGGACTTGACCCCTTGGCACTTCGTCGTCTTAAGCAGACCTTATCCTTGTATTCAAGAGCTTAAGAAGTTTTCTTCCAGTTGATGTACTTTTCTTCGAACTTTCACAGGAAATACGTACAAGGGAGTCACTGTTATAAATTGGTGAAACCAAGGTCACGTCTGGACGTTCGCGCATCCTGTTTTACGGTGAGGGTTGTCACACCATGGAATTCTCTACCTTCTGAGCTGGTCCAGTCTGAATCCGTTCTCGCCTTTCGGCAGGTTCTGGACAGGATGGACTTAAGCCCTTTTCTGAAGAGACCACAAAACTATTTTAGTGGATAATTTAAAATAATCTGTTCTTTCAACTTGGGAATAAGGTCAGTGGCCCCGGCCCTCCTGTCTCCTTTCACACTAGAATGGGTGTGAAGAACCAACATTACATTACATTGCATTACATGACATTTGGCTAACATTTTGTCCAATCAATGGCCCCTGTTGACCTCATCACATCACCCGGGTCTCATAACATTTAGCTATCAAACTGGGTCACAACTTAACTGATCACCCTGTATATGCATTTTTAAATTTCTCTTTTTGTTTTTACTACTGAAAGCAACATCCAATGCAATATCTAAACATGAAACAACGCAAATTTCAATATCACTGGGCTTTCCATCTCCTTATCTTTATCCGCCTCAGGGAAGCGGTTGTCCCATATTCAGCAAAAATAGAAACAGAATCAATTTCAGAATCAATTTCAGGCCATCTTTGTTCGCTGCCATTTCTCGAAACTTGCGTGTTCCAAATTCCATTATTTGCATTGATTCATTCGTCTCGAGTCTGTCTTGAATCGGAAGACTGCACTTCTTTAAAATTAGCATTATAATACGTTGCCTTGTTCGTTTTATTCACTTTCTACGAACGTCAAAGGATTTTTATTGGCCGAGTGCCTAAAAATGTGGGCGACATGGAACTATTTCATTACAGTGAACTAGAATGATCAGAAGTCGTTGATGCGTCAAAAACAGTTCTTGATTCGCAGACTTGCACAAGCATAGAACATTTCACGAAAACGCAAAAGCAAGGTAGTAAACACGCGCGTGTCGTTTCCAAACGACAACAGTGGTTGATCCTCTTTAAAACCCATTGCTACGAAGCAAGCATTGATAGCTCTACGCATTGTGGCAGAATAGGCTTCAGTACACACGTTTGTGCACTTACGCTTTCTTAGAGTGGCGTGACCAGTTTTCAAACCGATGAAGCCGGCTAGTCTTCGAATCACTTACAATTTACCGAAATGGCCAATCTTTTTTTTTTTTTTTTAAATGCAACTAAACGACTTGACGTTTTCATTGGTAAGTTTACTTTCGACCGGCAATACTTGCGGCCCCAAAGCAGTAAGGGTCTATGTTATGGATTTGGACCGGGGAGGGAGGAGAATTGAGGCTGAATGGCGTGTCAACAGCCACTTCATTAACGCCAATCTCACTGGTCCGGGTTGTCACTGCACCACATATTACAGAGATGTTTAACAAACTCTAAATCTAGATTTTATCGTATCTCTGTGCCTCCTGCAAAAATTTTAAAAAACTCGGACAGGCGGACAGATCGACGTATCGCCCAATTGATGCGCTATGTCCTGGGGAAATTGGAAACGGCAATGAGGGGGGGGGGGGGTTTTGGCGCAAGGGCGCGTCGACAACGTGGTCATTAGCGCTAACCTCAGTCACAGTGCAGTGGTCCGAGTTGCCACTGCACCACACATTACAGAGATGTTATTCAAACCCCAAATCTAAATCTTGTCATACATCTGTACCTCCTGCAAAAATTGAAAAAAACCGGACAGGAGTACAGACTTATCGCCCAACTGACGCGCAATGTCATGCGGAAGATGGAAACGATGACGAACACCATCAAGATGGCGACAATCAACAAGGAAGTGCCGGACCGTAAGTGGCCGTCGACACCAATAACATTCAGGAGGGTCAACCCCCCGCAAAAGGAAACAGTGAGTAAGTCGGGTGTGACCAATGCGCAAACGGGCCAACACAACCTCCTCACGGCGACTGCGGCGACACGCCGAGTGCCATTCCTCGACGGTGCCCTTCATAGCTAGTAACTTATTACAGTCCTGTCTGTCCCACAAGGTCTGCCAAAAAGCGTGTAACCTCAGACGAAGAGCTGGAAAGGCGTCTGAGGGAACAAGGACGAGATCCCTCTCGAGAGGGCCAGAAAGGGCCCGTTTCGCTGCAGAATCAGCTTGCTCATTTCCACCAATCCCAACATGGCCCGGGATCCAGCAGAAAAGCACGGTTTTCCGCTGGCCAGGCAAGCGGGAAAGCAAGGCTTGGACACGTTGTGTCAAGGGGTTCCGAGGATTGTAATTCGCCAAGGACTCCAGGGCACTCATGGAATCGCTGAAGACAATGAAATGGGTGCCCTGAAGGCCAAGGATCCATTCCACCGCCAAACCAAGAGCCAAAAGCTCTGCAGAAAACACAGAATAGCCTGATGGAAGGCGATGGGCAACCGTTACTTCCTTACACACACAAGCACGCGCCACGCCAACGTCCGACTTCGACCCATCAGTAAACAGCCGCTGATAACCGGCGTACTGAGAACACAGCCGCCGGAACTCCTGCAAGTACCTTGCTGGTAGAGTGGAACCCTTCTGGAGGGACGCCAGAGCGAAAATGAAAATGCCACTTGGGACAAGCCAAGGGGCCACTGGCATCTCCCCAAGCCTCAAGACACAGGGCATTTCAAAGGCTATCTCCTGACAGGACTGCTGGAGCCTATCGCGGAAATCACCTTTACCCACCCTGCGTCTACCGACTCGCAAGTCTGGCCCAAAAACCATGGACCAAGCAGGACTGGATTGCACAGCACGCAAACGCACAGCATACTGAACGGCAAACTTCCGCCGACGAACGGCCAAAGGTGGCTCCAAGGCCTCAGCATAGAGGCTGACCACGGAGAAGTTCGAAATGCCCCCTTCGCCACACGCAGGCCACTGTGATGCACAGTGTTCAACATCTGGAGAGTCGAGTCACTAGCCGAATCATACACCATGCACGCATAATCAAGTTTGCTGCGGACAAGGGCTCGGTAGAGGCGCAACATGGCAGCGCGATTGGCACCCCATGAAGTGTCCGACAGAACCCGCAAGATGTTAAGTGCTCGCAAAGACTTCTCTTTAAGTTGGCGCAAGTGTGGAAGCCAGGATAACCTGGAATCGAACACCAGACCCAGGAAACGTGCCTGCGGGACAACAGGAATTTGTGCCTGTCCCAAGTACAGGCAAGGATCTGGGTGCAGTGTTCGTTGGCGGCAAAAGTGGACGCACACAGTCTTGTCCGGAGAAAACCGGAAACCATTACTGATTGTCCAGGTCTGGACTTTGTTAACTGCCAGCTGTAGCTGCCGCTCGCAGGTCTGCATCTAGCCTCCCGAAAGCGCAGGCCAAAGTCATCGACAAACAAAGACTGGGGAACAGCAGCTTGCTGAGCAATGGGGTTGATCCCAATAGCAAACAAGATGACACTAATCCACCTCCTTGAGGCACACCATTCTCCAAGACAAACGGGCGGGAAAGTGTCGCCCCGACACGAACGGGAAAAGAACGGCCGGAGAGGTAAGCGGAAAGGAACAGTGGCATCCGTCCCCTCAAGCCACAGTCATAGAGATTACGGAGAATCCCATAACGCCAGGTCGTATCATAAGCCTTCACCAAGTCAAAGAAAACTTGAACCAGATGTTGACGCAGGCGAAAAGCCTCCCTCACATCTGATTCAAGGGCAACAAGATCATCGAAAGTTGACCGAAACCGTCGAAACGGCAATGAATCCATGAAGATGATCACAATTAACAAGCAATTGTCGGACCGTAAGTGACCGTCTACATCAATGACATTCATGAGGGATAACTCCCCTCAAAAAGAAACAGTGAGTAAGTCTGGCGTGACCAAATTTGCGCGGACTAGGTTGCCGGTTCAAATCCGATAATACTACTATAGATGATATAGATGACTATGTTGGCAGCAAAGGTTCACCAACAGGTAAAGTTTTATTGTGGTTAAAAGTATTGACCTGTTAGCAATGTTACTTACATATTGTTCATTTCACTCATTATTTATTAAGTAAAAGTCTAACTTTCTTTTCGGTTCACTGTTTGCATTCATAGTTTTTCATTACTAGACTTTGAAAGTATGTTTGTCTAGGCGATTGCTATTCAAACCAATTATCAGATTGGAATCAAACTTGGTATGCCCTCATTACTAAACTACGACACTGTCTGCCTGCCTGTCTGGGCTATTTCCTTTCAAACCAGATATCATATCAGGATCAAACTTGGTATGCCCTCATTACTAGACTTTGTAAAGTGTTTTGGTTGAACTTGGTGTAAATGGTTTGACAATATATCTCCCTGATATTCAGACCGACAGAGTTTCTAAGTCTAGTAATGAGGGCACACCAAGTTTGATCCCGATCTGATAATTAGTCTGAAAAACGAAATTGCTCAGACAGGCAAACAGAGTTTCTGTCTGGGCGATTTCCTTTCAGACCAATTATCAGATCAAACTTAGCATACCCTCATTACAAAACTTTGAAACTCTGTCTGTGTGCCTGTCTGGGGGATTTCCTCTCAAACCAATTATCAGATCAAGATGAAACATGGTACGTCCTTAGACCAACGTTGGTCCGGGTGCTGCTGAAATTCCAAGATAATTCCTAACCATTGCCTGTAGGGCAAAACAACGACACTGTGGGTTTCAATTACGGAATAGTTTTCGATTACTTAACGAGACATACAAGAACTGTGCGAAAAAAATTTACTTTATAAGTAACTAGACACGACTATACTGCACTGCGTCAAAGAAAGCGTAAAATTTAGAAAGCGGCAAAATGTAAAATCAGTTTTACATCACTTTTAACGTACAGGCAAACTTCAAATTCACGCCGTCCACCATCCAGCTTGCATGTTCGATTCGTGTGAGACGGATTGCTGTCACACCTAATGACCACTTACAAGCACTGCCTAGATTTTCTGATGCTGAGCATTTCTGGTGTTTTGTGAGATGGTTGATGGTTCGCACGCAAATGTGAGATTATGATTAACGGTATTGATAATGTAGATACTGACTATATACTTAACTTAATAACTAGAATTGCCAGCCCAGCTAAGCTGTTTTTTTCATAAAAATAAAAACTAAAAACAATATGATCTTGACCGTACGGGTAGTTATTTTTCGCTGGCTGCACCGAAGGCGTGTGTGCCATCTATGTATTGTTGCGCGATTTGAATATTTAACAGAATATCACTAATCCTTTAATTTTACTCTTCCATGGGTTTATGTCAGCAGTTTACGCATCTTTTAAACAATAATTTTTTTGCTGGCTAATAAACGCTGATTGAGTGAGCGAAGTCGTCTGTGAATAGTGGCAGCTCTGTGTATAATGTGGCTGGGGCTGGCATAGCTGGGCTGGCAAACGCGTAAAAATACACAGACAGGTTGGCTCACTGAGTCAGCGTTTATTATCCAGCCAAATACGTTTAAACGATGTATAAACCGCTGGCATAAACCGCTGGAAGATTAAATTTAAAGGATTGGTGAAACTCGGTTAAACATTTACACGCCCAAAAATACACGGACGGGATACACGCCTTCGGTGTAGCCAGCAAAAAATAATTGTTCGATCATATTGTTTTTTGTTTTTTTTATGAAACAGCCAGACTAGTCTAGACGCAAAATATTTTCGGTAAGAGAGTAGTAATCATTAGACCCTCACTTCCCGGTTTATGAAAAAAAAATCAGATCCTGCTGTAAAGTTCCATGTGATGATCCAATGGTAGTGAGGCATGCGTTTCCGGCTTTCCTTTATAGGTTGAAAAGTTGTAAATCGAATTGGGAACATGGCAGCATATTTGCAGCAGATAGCATTATTGGTTGTCGTAGTCATCAATTACCTTAAATCTATGCAGGTCAGTAGTGAGATTCGAACCGGCGTCCCCTTGGTCTGGAGACGAGGATGCTAACCACTGTGATGTACACTTGCACGCTTTCTAGGTTCCCGGGGATCCTTTACAAAGCGCATGCTGTGTCTTGGACTCTATTTTTTGACCGAGTAGTGGTACGATGCCGATTGGATGGCTTTTGCGAGAGTGAGTTTAAAATTACTTGGTAGTGGCTACAAAAAAATTGTAACTACGAAGAGGTTCACGTTGAAAGGTAGGTGCCGGAAGGTACGGAAATATGAGCGAAGACGGACGATGGGTCCTGTAAGTTACCTAGCGCCAATAAGGTCGGTAAGAAACTTGGTAAGGTGTTTGAAGGCAAAGCCAAAAGTTGTTTGCCAATAAATGCACAAATTGAGGAATGCTTTCAAAGGAAGACGTAAAAACGAGCGCTCCAAAGACGGAAAGCCAAAGGCTTCAACTAGAGTTAAATAAATACAAATGCAAAACTATTTATGTTGTCTTTTGGGCTTAAACAGTCCAAACAGTGCACGGTATAGCTGCGAGCACTGGAGCATCAGATTCGATAGGCGTCCTGGTCACAGCTGCACATCTCTGGCTTCTTACTGACCCGGGTCCGATCCTGGTGAAGGGGAGTGTATATGTACGGGTTTTTCTCCGGCTGTTTCCCGTCCGTTGGACGAGGGTTGCCTCCTGGTACTCTGGTTTCCTCCATCATGCGGCAAAAAACAACTGTCGTAATGGTGGTGCCTCTTCCACTTAACATCTGCCGATTGGGTATTGGGGTTAGTGGATGCCTCATGCATCGTCTCTTTCTATTTGCCTGAGCGGGGAATTGAACCGACGACCTTTGAAACCAAAGGCCGAGGACCTTGCGCTGAGCCATACTGCCCAAAGACCGTGTCAGTATGGCTCAGCGAGCCTCGGGATTTGGTTTCAAACGTCGTGGGGTCGATTCCTCGCTCAGGCTGTCTGCAGGTTGCATCTGTATTTATTTAACCAGGGTTGTGGGTCCTTGTTTACAATGTCAAGCACAAAGGTTGTCATTTTTTTTTTAATTTAGGAGAAGCGAATAGAAGGTTAAAAAAAAACGCATTTCTGAACGTAGAGGCAAAGTTAGGAAAGGGGAAACAAAACGCCATAGTTAGACCCGCCTGGGGCCCTTGACCATTATTAATGGGGCCTTGACCATAATAGTGATTGGGAAGGAGTAAGTATAGTAAGGGATTTTACAAAACGGAAAATTTATGGTGTATGTACATTATGAATGGAAATTATGAACGGAAAATAACTTCAACGGTCAAGCAAGTGTACCTGCAACTGGTTAAAAATACCAGTTAAAAAGTCCATTTCTGAACACGTAGTAATCGGAAGCCATTAAGCACATAAGGAATCTATAATTTAATACGTACCGCCTCCAAATTCGGAGTAGTTTTCAGGAGAAAGTTGAATTAATAATTAAAACTTAGTTAAAACTAGGAATAAAAAGCCATGCCATTCAACCGAAGCATTGTTACTAGAAAACAGCTCAGGCCTTTACAGTACACAGAAAGAAAATGGCACGAATTTAAGAAAAAAGCCACTGCAATTCCTTAGCAGAATGTCTGGTTGGCGACTAACTGTATACAGTCACCCCAGGACAGCGTGTCGAATGAAAACAGGGTAGTTTGGATTTGACTTAGATAAGGGGTTCCCACGTGTTGATATACGGGAATTTTGTGATGAGAACTTCATTGCATAATTTAATGCCTTCTTGAAGTTGGTTGGCTATTGATGGAAGGTGATTGTGCACAGGTGGTTGAGTTAAATTAATACACAGGGTTTTTAAAATAAAAAGGGATTAACTGAAAAAAAAAACGGCTCGCCGTTTAGAAACAAAGCATTAGAGCTCGTATCCCCATACTCACAGCTGTGAAGATACACGAATAAAAACGGTTAGAGTTCACTCTACCGCAACGAACTATAATTTGAACTCCAAATCCAGGGAACAAGGTCTGTTTTTACTGTTAATGTTTAAGACGAATTTTGAGTAGAATTATTTTTGTTTCTTGAGTTCTCGGTTCATTTCCGGCTTTTATGAAATGTATCAGTGAATTTTTCTTTTTTTTTAAATTTGATATTTGATTCATGGGAACTCGGGCGTTTACAAATATTCTGTTTATTCTGTACTACATAATTATTTAGGTGTTCATCCAGGATGGATACACGGAGTGCTATTAAGTTGAGTCTTCAGTGAGTCTGGCAGGGATGTAGAAATTTTCTTGGAGGGGGTCGGGGGGGGGGGGGGGGCCTTAAGCAGACTGTGAAGTGCGTACCTACTTTTACTGACTATAGTCTACTATTTTTAGAATAGAATTTCATAACTCCTTTAACACCAATGCGACTATACAAAACAGTGGGGGGGGGGAGGGATTTTAGTTTAAAAAAGCTACTTCTAGTTTGCGTAGTTAGTAATGATTGAAATGGAAACCCACTTCTGAAATATATAGGGAAAATGTACTTAAATTCTTCAGAAGTAGGAGTTTGTTAGTAGCGCGCAAATACTTCTTAATTCGGTTTTGTAGGCCCGCTAATACGTAAATGTAGTCGGTGTAAGAGTTAAAATTAAATGACCGAGTGGTCATTGTCGGTTTACAAAAGTGCACTATTTTAACTACATTGTGGAGTGCGAAAGAAATCGATTTCGTATGTAATGCTTTCATGGCAAATTGTAAGGCTGGTTTGTGGTTAGAACTAGGACACTATCTGATCACCTTCTAACCTCTAACTTTAGTTCTTGATTAATGAGCACATTCTTGGAAGATACTTTCGTAGTAGATATTACCTCCTCGGATAAACAGTAACCAGAATATGTAGGTATAGTCAGTCTCCTATAGTCACTCAATTCACTACATCGCTGTATTGCGAGTGGTCGATCAACGCAATAAAGGTTCAATCTGACAAGTCGTCGGGCCGAACAATCACTTCTCCCCTCCTCGCGCCCGCATTCCAAATGCGCTCTCCCATTCTACCTGCATGCAAACAGGAGGCAGGCATGAATGGTCGATCAATCTGACAAGTCGACGGGAAGAGTGCCAAAAATGTCCCGGTAAATGTGTCCGTAAACTTAATTCATGACCGTCCCCGTGCATATAGCACGGGCTTCCTCTAGTTAAAAATAAAAACAGAAAACTCACTCGTTTAACAATTTATAAAAACCGGACACTAACCCAATATTCAAGAAAGAGAATTTTTATTTTCCAAACCCAAATGCTAAATCATGTTTAAACTTAGAAACACTATGCATTCATTTAACTAAACTACTTGCGAACTATCCTAACAGCCAGCCACCTTTAAGAATATGTTAAATCATGCAAAGAAGCTGACATCACTAAATTTTCTCCCATCAAAACGCGTGGAGCCCTTATATAAACAAACTACCAATTACCCTGTTTTCATTAGAAATGCAGTCCTGGGATGAACTGTGTACTTTTAGTTAGGAAACATCACATTCTACCAAGGAATTAGGGTTGCTTTCTTCTTAAATTCTTGTCTTTGCTTTCCTTCGAACTGTTTCTTTCCTAATTGTCTTCTTTGAACTTTCCTAGTTGTCTTCTTGGACTAATGCTTTCCGTTGAATTGCATGGCATTTTTTTTTTTGTAGTTAAGCATGTTTTAATTTTTAATCTAACCTTCACTTGAAAACGACTCCGAACTTGGCAAAACATCGTCAAATTTACTCCTTTTGCACTAAGGCTTCCAATTACGATTTATTTGCAACTGGTTGTTTGAAAAGAATTTTGATGCAGAAGAAAACTTATTCAAAAATCAAAGGTTAATAAAATGTAATTATTGCAGTTATTTTCATGATTTTGTTTTACCTGTTCTGCGTTTGACTCAGTGATTCTGTTTTCCATCTTTTGTTTTCCCCGAGTTGCACTAGTTTCATCTTGCTTGGATTTGCTCAAATACCATAATCCCCCCACCCTTGGGGGGGGGGGGGTAAATCTGTTAAACGTTGTAATCTTGAAGATTGGTTCATCTACAGATTATTATTAATACGCTGCTTTAGTTTTATACAGCCTACTCGTCAATGTTTACTAATTTTTTTTATTAGTTTTTGTTTGGAAAAATCACTCCGCACGCGAGCTTTGGCTGTTCACTACTTTTTTATTTTTTTATTTCGTATTTATTTACGAATTGATTTCACTGCAGGTGTACCAGAATAAAAATTCTCTTCACGTTTCACTTCAAATGGTGGGATGAAAGTGAAAACGTTGGTAAATATATTGGCTATTGGGAAATATAATTTGCTTTCGACCTTTCTCGTGCATGGTAAATATTCCGGTTAGTTCATAATTTTATTCATAGATAGCGCCATTTTGGTCTGTTCAACGTTCTGTTTACAATAATTCTCACTGGAGGGCAGCACTATACAGTGTCATAACTACAAAATAAATTTCCGGAGGCGGGAGGCCAATGGAGGGTTCGTCCGCCCCCCCCCCCCACCCTTTCATTAAAAATACTATAGTTTTTACCACACAAGGCGAGCGCCCAATGGAGCCCCCCATCTTTATGTCAAAGCAACAAAATCTAGTTTTTGCCACGCAAGGCGACAGTCCACTGGAGCCCCCCAACCCTATACATCGAAGAAAAACAATCCAATTTTGCCACGCACAGCGAGAGCCCAGTTGAGCCCCCCCTACATTAAAGCAAAAAATACAGTTTTTGTTGTAGTTACGCCACTGGTTTGAGTTTGTGATACTTAATATTTTCACGACTTGAACCGCAGCACGACATTGAAATTATTTTAATCAGTAAACACACTAACCCCCCCCCCCCCTCAACCCCCACCCCCACATTTCTATTAAATAATAACTCATTTTCGAGGCACAAAAGCAAGAACAAACTCTTTAAAATTGCATCAAGTTGCAAGAAAAGACACACATCCAGTCAGGTCAGGTAAAATGATATACAGAAATTGAAATAGAGATTGACGGTGCACGAAGCACCCCCCCCCCCCCCAACCCACCCAAAAAAAACCCAAAGAAGTTAAACAACAAGTGCGTCATAGCGTGATTTGAAAGCGTTGAGTGAAGGAGCGCAAACAACAGGTTGAGGGAGGGAATTTTAAGGTTAAACAACCCTTTCCGTGGAAAAGTGAAAGCGTAGCTTAGTCCGAAATACAGTGCCAGAAACACGGAGTGGATGGCCACGAGTGAAGTTGACATTTGGAATGAGGGAAAGAACAGGGTCCACGTCTAGAAAATTGTGAGTAAGTAGGTAAGTAAAATAAGTAGGTAAGGAAATGTTTTTTTTTTTAAAGATGGTGAGATGACCTTTTTGTGCTGCACAAGCAGAAGTGAAGAAAACGCTTGGCGTGTCTGGTTTTTTTTCACATTCACCTGGTGGCGAGAGTATCAAAGAATATTTTGAATAATATCCTGGTCGAAATTTCCAATGGAAAATTGCTTGTGTATAGTTACAGCCACCCACAGTAAAGGCCGGATCAGATCAAAACAAATTAGGCTCGTAAAATCAACCATTGACATGGAAGGAAGCGCAAGTTTGCTACGTGCTGCCATCTCTACACCAAGCGGCGAAATTTCAAACTAACCGACGAGGGTTCCAAATTCTGTCAACCGATGACGCCACTTGGCAAACTTGTCGCGTCGGTATTTGTCGCGCCTTCTAGCGGAGCATTGTGGAAGGCAAAGCTGATCCGGCCTCTACTGTAGGAGGGTGTAGTATGGTGCTACGCATTCTTTTGATTTGTTGGCGTTAGCAAGAAGATGATCGTGGAACAGTGGATCGTGTAAAGGTTTCATGGTTGAATCTTGGGCGATATGGTGTAATTTGAAATAAAATGTGTTTTTTGGAAATATAAAGTTTGTGACTGTTTTTTTTTAACGCGGAAAAATGAGTTAGTTTTGCCATGCAGTTTAAAATTCGATTTAGGTGATGTATATGCATGCGTTATTTTCGCGAGGAATTTGATAAACAGCGTTTCTTTTGAGGTGTATTAGTAGTTTAGTTTGAAGTCCAGTTGAAATTTTGTCTGGGGATTGTTTTTTGTTTTTGTTTTTTGTTTGGTGACAAGCCGAATGTGCAGCAGGAATCTGTTACACTTTTGATGTAAAAAATTAAACAAAATAATTTTAAAATCCTTGACTTGACAATTTTGTCTGCATTTTTGACGTTTCTTGCAAATTTATGCAATTCTAAAGTTCTGCTTCTTGTACCTTGTAATGATCTGAGGCAAACGCTTTGCAGCGTTGCATCCAAAATTTCAAGGGCTATGGAAGAATATTTTAGATTTGATGCAGTTGTTTTTGCAGTTGGAGTATTGGATCGATGCTTAAAAAACAAATTAAAAAACCATGAAATGTTGCCACAAAACAGAATACATTTTTAAGGGGAAGGTTGAAAATGGCGAGTGACTTATAAAGAATACTGGAATAATGGCGAGCACTGTTTAACTGACTTTCTTGAAGTTTGCCTCCGCTTGCCCGACACACTCATTCAGGGACATAGGTGCATACAAGCTTCCGAAGCAAAAATAGAAAAAAAGGGCAAACAGGAACATTTTAAGTGGAAGGTATTATTTTTCTTACCCATGCATTCAGCAGCCAAAAAAAAATTTGGTGTCTACAAACAGCCTTGCAATCCTCGAACAGCCTTTGTGTTAATGTTGTCTGCGTTTGCTTTAAAGGTTACTTTCTTCATAATCTTATCCAACGGAAGAGCCATACGTGCCCCAACGTGCGGGCGCCCTTAGTCACGGACCCCAAAGGTTTATCATCGCCGAGGAGACGTATTGTCAGCCCGAGCCTCCGATGAAGACATGGACTTTAAGCCAACCAGGAAATAAATGAGTCTAAGAATGATCTGAGTTCCTGACTTCATGTATCTTTCAGGCACGACAACTGTAATTCCCCCCCGTTTGCGCGAGTCGCGCGGTTTCGTCTCCTATTAGTTTCCGGTTGTGTGACTCCTTATCTCGACGCTCCCTCGTCCTTCCTGACACGAAGTAAAACGACGAAACCTAAAGCCGGCCCTTCACACTGATGCATGGACAAAATCGACGTGAGATATTGAACACGTCTGTGAGCATGACTGGCGCTGACCAGCGGTCGAATGGGCATCGAACCAAAACGTTTGCGATCCCTGTTTAATCCTTTAATTCCCATGCAGCTCGTACAAAGAAGGACGTGTTTTGATGGGACATATAGGTCATTTGTAAAGTTCGATCCAGCGTTCTCTTGACTCACGGTCGAAGACCTTTGCATCAGTAGCGTGGACATACTTCCGAAAGTGTAAGGGCAAGTTCTAGTAAAAGGGCAAGTCCACCTAATTGGCTCGTGAGGTTCTTTTTTGCACTTGTTTTAGCTTGTCACTGTCTCTTTTGCCCTTTTATGCCTCTATCTAACCTTTCCCTGGCTTTCTTATTGCCCTTTTTCCGTCTTTAGACCCTTCCTTTCGCTGCAGCACCAGCATTTATAAGAAAAAAAACCCAAGATAGTCTTTTTTTTTATTAAAAAAAAGGGCAAAACGGCAGTTATTGTAAAAAGGGCAGGGGGGGGGGGGGGGGGGGGGGGGGGGGGGGGGGGGGGGGGG